>JASDQU010011454.1:292019-329620 GCA_032191745.1 Picea mariana | reverse complement strand
GACATGGGTCTTATGGTTCTTTTTGTTTCTATGTCCCTATGCTCATGAATTTAGTTGTTATTGCATTTCTTAGTTTAATTCTTAATTGTAGTCTTTTATTTTCTTTCCCTAACTCTTTTCCTTACAGCTGTCCTGCTCAGCAGACCCAACTGAGCTTGCAAGCACCTCTATTTTGTTCACTAAGGTGACGAAAGAGGCGCAACAACGACCTCTACCGAGATGAGGTTCTTCTGGCTCCCGCTGTCGACAATGAACTGCAACGGGGAACCCCTTACCCACATCTTGGAATGGAAGAGACACTCCGCCTCCTCTGGATCTTCTGGTTCCTTCTTCTGGATCTTCATGGTGGCAATGGTGGCATTGGGCTCCGCATTGATAATCTGCTTCCCCCTATCATTCCCCTTGTTGGGTTCTGATTCAGAGTCGGAGCATGCATCTGATCCAGAAGCCTTCAACTCGGCTACTAATGACTACTTGGCCCGACACTCACTTGTGTTGTGAGTGGAGCTCTTATGGAACTCACACCACTTCCCCGTGTCCTTTTTTGGCTTCGTGGTGGTGTTCTTTGCTTGTGTCTTTGGCGGGTTATCCTAGGCCGCCCTGCCTTGGCTTGGTCATTTGTTCTGCAGTTTGGGGGTACCTTTCCCTTGCTTCTGATTCGCAGACCCAATGTCTCGCTTTTTCTGTCTGAACTTTTGCTCAATCTTGGCAGCATATCGGTATGCCACACTAAGCGAGGAGATGTCGAGGAACTCCATTTCCTCCTGAATGTATCTGTGCAGACAACTACAGTACTTTAACACCAAATTTTTCTTTGAATCTTTGATACCCAACTTTGTGCGTAGGGTATGAAACAGATTCATCATCTCGTGCACATCTTGGTCCCTTTGTTGCCGCAACGTAGTCCATTGTATGTATTTTTCCTCATAGCTCCCCACAGAATAATATTGTTCCTTGATGGGGTCTCAGAAAGAATTCCAAGTGGGTGTGGCCGAGAACAGAGAGGGTTCCCCCTCACCCTGTTGCTCCGAGTAGGTTTCCCACCAGTACTTGACATGGGGGGCGACTTTGAGGAGTGAGAAAATAATCCTTTCTCGGTCGAAAAATTCATGAACCGAGAAATATCCCTCTAACAGATTCAACCATCTATCTATGAAATCTGCATCTATTTTGCCCTCAAATTTGGGAATGTCAAAATTTACTTGTACCTTAAAAGGAGTGGCGCCTCCAGTGGGAATCCGTTAAAGAATCTGGGCAAAGTTGTCCATCATCGCGTTCCTTTGTTTCTCGAGAGCCTTCTCAAGCAACATTTTGATAGGATCTCCTTCTCCCTCATCTTTCTTTTCTTCCCCCATGGGCGGTCATAAGGGTTTGTGAGACTGATCTTGCAAAGGTTCAACCAGATCGAGCCCCAACTCCTTATACCCCGACCTCATTGGGGACATGCAAAGAAAGATCAAGAACAAGTAGACCGCTCTGATACCACTGATCCAGATTTATGTAGGAACACAATGAAATACATAAATACACAAACACAGAGATGTAGTGGAAATAAGACTTCATTTCATTAATAACAAATGACTGAAAAATGCTTACAAACATAATGGAAATAAACTAGCTAGGGCGCTGGTAGCTTATCTCTGAGAAGAGATGTGGCGGCTACTGGCATCTGAACTGCTTGTTACAATGAGGCTTGAAGGCCTATATATTACTGAGAAACAATGGAAAACCCTAAACATCCAAAAACCTAACCCTAGGAGATGAAACGCCAGAATATGGGCCCCGTTGGGGTAAATTGGTACATCAATTTCCTGGGGTTGTAACTTTGGAATTCTATCTCCGTTTGACGCACATGATACATCGTTAGAAAGATCTGTCCGAGGAATACATTGCTGATAGTGAATATCGAGACCAGAATGAACTCAGATTCACCACAACATTCATGCCCAAAAAACGTCGTTTAGGGCCTCAAAACAGCTCCGGAAGTTCAGGACCCGAAGAACTGCTAAAAGTAGTAAATTGTGCTACAATTAAGGAAACTGAAAAACTGAAAGAAACAATGGCGTGGGTCCAAGTGGAATAGGTGGGTGGCCACCAATATCCACCTGGATCACACAAAGATTGCTCCTTGTAGTACACTTGACAGATTTATTCAATGGAGTCGCCACTTGGAAAAGAACTACACAAAATCAACCAATAAAAGTTAAACGAATTTTAGGGATTAAAGTGTTTTATTGTTTAATTCTAAAAAAAAAAGTTAAGTCATTTTGACCAAGGATAAATGACTTATTCCCGACAACGACGACAGAGATGTTGCTGTCCTTATACACACTTGCAAACGTGAGAAAAGTCCAGCTCACTTAGAGTGTCCTTGGAGGCACAATACCTAGGTTCAAATCCCACACTGTCACTTTGACTTGAACCTCTTCCGTCTAGGCTTACTCCTAGAGAAGCCAAGGGGGGTAGACCCTAATTAATAGATGTGATTAATGTTATGTTCTAGGAGTTGTTTTTAATTAGTTACAAGGCTGAGGGAAAGACTAACCTATGATGCAAAGGCAGTAATGCAAGATGCAACTATCTACTTATCTCAATGAAGCCCTTCCCTAAGTCAACTAAGACTAGTGCTTATAGTTGGGAAAAGGGGTCAACTAATGTTTGAGGGAGTTTGATTACAAAAGACTTACAAATAAAACAATGATTACAATTACTTCACAACAATGTTAGATACAAATCTACAATTAGATACAAGATGAATAGATAATAAAATAGATACAACAAGAATATCTAAGAACTACAAAATATAAAGATACAAAGAGGCAATTTAACCACGTGTTTTAATGTGCAGGAAATAAAGGATTTCAAAGCATGGATATCATCAACACATTAAGCTCAACATGCCCCAATAGAACTTACTCTATTGGATTTCTTTTCAATGGAAACATCAACACTCAAGACCCAACAAGATGGTGCTTCCAAATGAGATGCGCTATCTTTTGAGGGATCACACCATAAAGAACACTTAAAAAAAGATTTGAAAGCTTTAAAGCACAAGTGTTCCACAATACTAAAAAATGACACTTAGTTAATTATTCCACAAAGCAAAAGAAATGTTACTTGCATATAAGATTGAAAAAGAGTTATGCTTGCAAGTATTGAACCATAAGATGTATCAATGTAGCTAAGTTGTTTAAAAGCTTAGTAGATTAAAAGTTACTTAAAGATTGTTAAATATTTTATTACCCTAACTAAGTGTCAAACCAAAATCCTCCTCCCCCAATTACCAAATGGTTGCTGGATGCTCAAGAAGTGAGGCAACGAGGCCTACCCTAGCTTCACAGGTCAACCCTAAAGATCCGAGTACTCTCGGAAAGGACGCCGTGCGCCGTGAGACCGTCCCTGGCCTAACACCTTCCGTTGCTTTCCTCAAACTCCATTTTAGATGGCGAAGATGGAGAATTTAGGTGTCCTATTAAGTCTAATATATTATTATGCCTATGGACTAAGTATTTTAGTGTGTTTAAGAGTGTTTAAGTGACTTTTACTTGCCCAAAATTAGTGAAATATGCTCAAAACCGAAACTTAAATAAACTTAAAAGATGTGTTTCAAATCTTAAGAATGAAACATGTAAACACATATAGCATGTATAATGAAGTGCTGAAATTAACAAGTTACTTTTACACCATTTATTTAACCAAGAATGTTTGGAAGCTTGAAAGAAAAGAGTACTTTTAAAGGACAAGAACAACTTGCCAATAAAAGAGAATAATTCTTTAACTCATCATCACTTAACCATGTATGTTATTTCTTTAAGAAAATGTGCTAAGAAATGAAACTTGAAAGATTTAAAACATGTAACTGAATTCATGCCTCCATGGGCTTAAGCTAAGACTAGTTATGTGAATGTGAGATCTACTTCTAGAAGATTTTAACCATGTGAGCATAAGAAAATCATAAACACATTACTACTCTAGCCATTACGATATTGGGGGTTGGATTAACCAACTACTCATCCAAGGTGTATGCAATCATGAGATAAATGACTTGAAAATAAAAACAAGAAACTAACCACTCGTAATGGCACAAGGTGGAGGCAAGCCTACCTTTGTTGTGCCAAAGAGGGTTTGGAAGCAAGATAATGACTTTAGAAATGTTAGAAAGAGAAAGGAAATGGTGAGTATTCATTACCCAATCAATGAAGAAGTTCTTGAGGTGTTGTATGACCAAAAGTGGACAGAATAACCCTTATACCTGGTAAGAACCTGCAAAAACTAGCAAGATATTTCTTGCTGGAAATGCTGCACAACACACCACAAGTCAAGAAAAATTTCTGTTTTTATGCAGAATTTTTTCACATACAAGTATCCCAATAAAAGTAGATTTAATGTGACCTATCTATGATTGTTAGCAAACTGAAATATGGAAAGAATGAACAAATAAATCATATCTGAAAAACAATGGAGTTTTAGGTAGGTTTTAAGAGTAGACTCTTCCTTGAGGCTAACCCAATAAAACCCTAGAGGTAAACCTGCAAAAGTTGTGAGAAAAGCTACAAAAATAGATATAATGTGAGTAGATATAGATGGTAAAACAAAATACTTTGAAATACCCAAATAAACACTTCACTAGATCTATAATAATACTACCACAAAATCTATCCAAACAAAAAACTTTGCTTGGAGCTTCTACTCTAGATCTATAAACTTGAAGCAAGAATGAGAGAATAATAGAACAAGATCACCTCAATATTAACAAGAAAAAACAAGAATACTCTTTGTTTCTTCAAATCCTCCAAAGCCTTTCTATTACTCGAGAGGAAAGTCTTGTAGCAACATGTTGCTCTAACACTCTCAAAAACAAAATGGAAAGGAAACAAAATGAACAAAAGAGAGAGAGATGAGGGGGAAATCTAGTATCATAACGATAGCTCAATATATGGTGTCAAATGAGTGAGGGAGATGTTCTATTTATACTTGGAAAGACAAATCTACCCCTCTTTGATGAGTTACAAGTGTCACACATAAAAGAAAAAACATTTTTAGGGTTTTGGTAAGTTAGGGTTTTGGCATGGATGGATGAAGTGGAAATGAGTTGGAGTGAGTTGACAAGGATTTGACAAGTTAAATGATGAGTTGTAGGGTCTAGGGAGGCACACCAAGGGATACAATAAGTCCCCCTTTAATTTTTTTTATTATTTTTTCACTTTTTGGAGACTTTCTAGAAGGGAGACACACCACTCTAGGAAAAGTAATGTTTTTGCTTAATGGCTAGGTGAGGGGGTGATGTGAGGGTTGGAAAATGTTAGGAAATGTTAGGAAAAATCTCTCTCACCTTTATCCATATTTATTTTACCCCATTTTCTCAAAATTACAAAAATGACATTTTTCCTATGTCATGATTTAACAATTAAAATTGCTGTTTTGACTGACTGAGACTTCTAGTGGACAAACACCTAGCAAAAGTTGTCCGATTGAGCTGAAACTTGGTCAAAGGGTGTAGGGGGTCTTTCTATTTCTTTTGAGCACAAATACCTATCCAAAACCCAAGGACCTATTTTTTACAATATTTGCTAAAAAAAATTAATTAATTAAATAATTAAATCTTCAACCTTAGGAAAATTTAATTAATTTAATTAATTAAAAAAACCCTATCTAGACTCGATGGAATTCCACGAAAATTTCTAGGATGTCATACATGGTCATTTACATCATTCATAAACAGTAGCTACCAGAAGATAACCCCATTAGAACACCTTTACCACTTTGGAGGAATTATTGCTGGTGGGAGGGAAAAACTCAAGGGAAATTAATAAGGCTGAAAAGCCCAATTAAAAATCCGAGGATAAAAAACCCTCGATGAAATGAACTCTACTAATGAAGAAATCCCAAGGTAACTGACCTAACTATGATTCATGCAAACCTATTACATTATTAACCCACGCAAGGGTGCAAAAATTCCGCTTACAAAAATATGTGCTGGAGGTAAACATTGTCCAGTAGAACTAAGCTGTCTTCGACATATTAACATCTGTTCATGCATATATTCATGGCACATGGAGTTGACCCCCTAGTTGAATAGGCAGTCAACAGGGCCATAGCGGGTAGGAGAATGAGAGACCCGATCTGTATCAGGTTATTATCAATTCGTACGAGCTACAAGAGTATGGATCCATACCGTGTTTGACAGGGCTGTAAGAAGTTTATATTTTCCTTGTATTTTTTGGTTAAGTAAAACAAAATCTTTCTTATCTATCTCATTCATTGTTATGAAGAGAACAACTCTTTTGTTCCATATTCAATGTGTACATTTGCTTTTTAGTTTTACATGGTATCAAAGCGTAGGCTAAATGGAACAACCCTCACCAAACGAAATGGCAGAGGATGTTTGCACCACTTGTCTCTCTTCCACTCGAACCAGTGATGTATGGTATATAGACAGTGGAGCATCTAGTCATATGACTGGCCAGAAGTACCACTTCAACAACCTGAGCGTAAAGATATTTGGGTTCAAGATTTTGCTTGGCGATGACTCTGCTTATCATCCAAAAGGAGTCGGAACTGTAAAGTTTGAGAGGGAGTCTGGTAAGTCTCTCCACCTATCAGGTGTCCTCTATGTTCCTGGACTAAAGAAGAATCTGGTCTCAATGTCAACTCTAGAAGACAAGGTTTATGAGGTCTCCTTCAAGGATCGAAGGACCTACAATAAACCCAGAGCGTTGAGTGACGGATCCAATCAAGTCATTGGAGTAAGAAAGGACAAGCTGTATAAATCAGTGTTGAAAAAGTCGACGATTTTTTGCGACTTTTTGAAAAAGTCGTGACTTTTACCCTGAGTCGATTTTTACACCCTAACAAATCGTGATTTTTTTCATTTTTAAAAAGTCGCTACTTTTAGTAAAAGTTGGTGATTTTTTCGAAAAAGTCGCGGTTCGACCCAAAAAGTCGTTGAACGCAAGGAACCCGTGGGCATAAGGGCGGATTTTTTTTTTTTTTTTGTCATTTGTGTTTTTTTGCTTGTGGAGAAGGAAGGAGAAGGGTTTGTGGTCTTCCTCAATCACTATGGAGGCAACTTAATAACCATCATCATCACCATCAAGGATTTCTAAGTGGATTAAGGGTTCAATTTCATTTTCCAACCGGTGTTGAATCTTCCATTCAAAGGTATGTATTTAAATCCCTCCATGTTAATGTTTATTTTTCATAGATTTTTGCAAGTTTGCTTGCTTCTTTGCTTGCCTAGTTTTTTTTTTAGGGTCATTTTGCCATGATTTTCATGCCCATAAAACAATGTAATGTTTTTTTTTTATGGGACACGAAGTTTGAGCCTTGCTGTTAATTTTTTCTCCACCTTCTTATTGTCATTTTTCATTGCTAATAATCTAATCTAGAGGTCTGATTTTTTTTACCAATGGGATGTTATTTTTTTCTAGTGGGGTTTAATATTGTTTTCTTGTTATTTTGTGCCTTAGGGTTGAATTTTGAAGCTGTCAATTTCATCAAAAAATATGCCGAAGCCTTTGGATCCATTTTGGGTGTATGGGATCCCTGAAGATGGGGCAAACCGACAAAAAATGAATTGCAAACTCTGTGGGGTGAATATGTTAGGAGAGATTTGCAGGTTGAAATATCATTTAGCTAAAATCCCTGGGCATGATGTTGACGTTTGTGATCATACAACCCCGAAGATTATGAGAATTGCATTTGATTCACTTGAAGCAAATGATAAAAAGAAAGATGAAAAAGTGACAAGGAAAGTCAAACTTTCATTTATAAGTTCAACAACATCTACCCCAGAGGGACAAGGTAGTGGGAGGGGCTCCAAATATTCAGGTACTGAGAGCCGGAGGCTTTCACCTTTTTTCCCAGAACGAACCACCCCTGGAGCACAACCTTCCATCAAATCAATGTTGAAGAAAAAGGAGAAGAAAGAAGCAGATAGGGCTGTGGGGAGGTGTCTTTTCTGGAGTGAGATACCTCTCAACATCACCAAGAATAATCCATTTTTGCAACCGATGTGTGATGTCATTGCTGTTGTTGGCCTAGGGTATAAAAGCCCTATGTTTGAGGAGGTGCGGGGACCAATTCTTCAAGAAGAAAAGAAGGACATCAACTCTAGATTGACAAAGTTCAAGAAGTCATGAGAGATCTCTGGATGCACAATGATGTTTGATGGTTGGACAGATAGGAAGGGTAGGTCCCTTCTCAATTTCTTGGTACATTGTCCTAGAGGTACCATTTTTATCAAATCAATAGATGCATCAACACATGTGAAAGATGCAATATTGTTGTGTGAGTTGATGGATGCGTTCATCCAGGAGATCGACATGCATAATGTGGTGAAAATCATAATAGATAATGTAGCTAATTATGTGGTAGGTTTCTTATGGAGAGGAACCATTCATTGTTTTGGACTCCATGTGCTGCACATTGTATTGATTTGATGCTCAATGATATGGGGAAAGCATCCTTCATCAAGGAGGTGATTGATCAGGCTAGGAGCGTCCCCAAGTTCATATATAACCATATTTGGGTTCTTAGCCTCATGAGGAGACACACCAGAAAGAAGGAGTTGCGATGTCCTGCAATCACTCGTTTTTCCACCAACTTCATTACTCTTCAGTCTTTGCTTCAATGTCAGTTTGAGTTGAAGCAAATGTTTGTTTGTGATCAGTGGAAAGATTCTACATATAGCAGGAAAGAGGATGGGAAAGCCATTTCTAGATTGGTGTACAGTGACTCCTTCTGGGAAAGAGTGGCAGAGGTGTGCTCAGTGAGTGAACTTTTGGTAAAGGTTCTGATATTGGTTGATAGCAATAAGCCAACAATGACCTATTTGTATGAGGCCATGGATAGGGCCAAAGAAGCTATCCAGTCTTATTATGTGGGAAAGGGTAGCCACGGGTTTCGTAGACATATGTTATTATGGGATTTGATTGATACTCGATGGATCGGGATGCTCCACTGACCCATTCATGCAACAACAATTTTTCTTAACCCTACATTTTCCTACAAATGCAACTTTGCTTTTGATGGTGAGGTGATGGAAGGGCTCCATGTTTGTCTTCAGAGGATGGTACCTGATGTCGTGATTCACCTTGATATTAATCGTGAGATAGAGATGTATCGGGATGGTACTGGACTATTTGGCTATGAATATGCTGTTGCTTCAAGGAAAATTTTGTTTCCACGTAAGTCATTAGAATTTAGAAGATAGTTCAACTTAGAACTTTATGTTTTTAAAATTCAAATTTCAATTATGTATTTTAAATTTAAAAATTTATTTTAAAGTTCAATTATGTTTTATTTATGTTATCTTTCTTTCTTATTTGTTGTATATGTTTGGTGGAGAAACTATGGTGCAAGGGCACCAAATTTACAGAGATTTTTCATTCGAATCCTGAGTCAAACATGTACCTCTTCGGGATGTGAGTGCAATTGGAGTGTATTTGAAAAAATACACTCAAAGAAACACACCAGGTTAGAACTTATGAGCAGTTACATTTATTATAATTTGTAATTTATGAGTCTATGACTGTCTAATATATTATGACCCTCAAAAGTTAAAACTCATTAAATTTTTTATGACCCTCTTACAGGTTAGAGTTTTCACGTCTCAATGAATTGGTGTATGTCCATTGCAATCTTCAACTATGGTTGAAGCAAATGGATAGAACACCGGATTTGGATGCCATTTCCTTGGACAATATTGATGTATTGTCTAAGTGGAGGGTGGAGTCTGAGATGCCTATCATGGAGGAGGCACCTGCATGGTTAGATGAGGAACCCGAACAACATCATGCCTTGGAGGAGCAATAGGTAGAGGAGGAGTAGGAGGAGGAGTGGCCCGAAGACATCATGGAGGGTGATGTGCAACCATCAACAAAACCTTCTACACTTATTGATGCACCTATTCCTGCACACACCAGTGGTCATCCACTATCATATGCAGGGCCTTCTACTATCAGGGGTAGGACTGACAAACAACCTCTTATCTTTTCTTGTAAAAGGGGGAGAGGCAGAGGCCGACGTTGATATTAGATAGCTAGCTGCTAGTTTTGTTTCATTTGTCATTGCAGACATCTACAGACTCCATCATGATGATGAATCATGAGATACATTTTATAATTATATATGTGATGTCATTTTGTATTGGAGAGGCTCTTCAACATTCAATATCGACTTTGATGTATAATTTTTTATTTGGCATCCACTAGTGACTACATATATATCGGTGATTTCTCCATATTTATGTGCCAATGTGTTTATTTGATGTTGTTGTTGCTTTATATGTTTAAAATTTTGAAAAAAATGAATATATTTTGTATTTTTTAATGTTTATTGTGGTTTTTCGATTTTTTGCTGAAACGATTTTTTCCGGACCCTCGCCGACTTTTTTCAACACTGATATAAATTTCACTTTGACTCTCACTATGCACTAGCAAGCAACAACAACACCAAACACTGTGAACTATGGTACATGCGTGTATCTCATCTTAAACATGGTGCTCTCAAAATTTTGGGTAAGATTGTGACAAGGATTCCTTCATTCACTACAGAGCACCATGAAGTGTGTAAAGGGTGTGCTCTAGGAAAATACGTAAGGTCACCTTTCACCAAGAGCGATTCAAGGTCCAAGGGTATTCTGGACTTAATTCACATTGATATCTGTGGCCCCATGTCCTCATTATCCATAGGAGGGAAGTTCAGATACTACATCACCTTCATAGATGGCTTCTCTAGAAAGACTTGGATCTACTTCTTGAAGGGAAAAACCTTAGAAGAGGTACTCAAGAAATTTCAAGAATTCAAGGTTTTTGTGGAAACTCAAATAGGAAAGAGGATAAGAGTCCTTAGGTTTGACAATGGGGGGGAATACACTTCACATGACTTCAAGAGGTTCTATGTTGAGGCTGGAATCAAAGAGAGAAAGAACAGAGCTATTGTTGGTGCAACAAAAGCAATGCTACATGATTATAATCTCCCTAAATTTCTCTAGGAAGAGGCTTGTAACACTGCATTATACCTTCAAAATAGAAGTCCTCACAAAGTTCTGAGAAATGTAACACTTGAAGAAGCCTTTACTGGAAGGAAACCAGACATCAATCATCTCCGCATCTTTGGTTGTGTTGCCTATTTCCATATTCTTGCTGAGAAAAGGACTAAGCTAGATCCTACAACCGAGAAGGGGATTTTGGTTGGATACAATGATACCTCCAAAGCCTATAAAATATACATTCCCTCCACAAGGAAAAATGTCTTATGTATAGATGTAAATTTTTAAGAAGAAAGAGCTCTCCAAAATTCATGTCAAGACAAGGACATTTCGCAAACTGAAGTTCCCAATCAAGAGGAGAAGCCCTCATCAGAAGAGGTAGATCTTCCCATAATGGAACAATAAGAGAAAGAACAATCGACCATCTCCAAGAAAAGGAAAACAAAGTGGGCCAAGCAACTGCTGAAGGAAGCCAACGAACAAGCATAGTCACCAAAGACCCCAGTCAGAACAAGTGTACCTCAGAGGTATTCAAGATATGCTGCCCTTCACGAGTAGTATGATCGAATCAGAACTAACATGCTTTGAAGAAGCTATTGAAAGGAAGTCCTGGAGGGATTCCATGATTGAGGAATATACCTCCATAATAAAGAATGATGTGTGGGAAATTGTACCCAGACCAAAAAACAAATTGGTAGTCAGCTCCAAGTGGATATATAAAATAAAACATGTAGCGGGTGGAAGCATTGACAGACACAAGGCTATATTTATTGCTCGGAGCTTCTCTCAGAAGGAAGGAGTGGATTATGAAGAGAAATTTTCTCCAGTAGTTCGATACACCTCCATTCGTACAATTTTTTCTATTGCGACCTAGATGGGGTGGAGAATACATCAAATGGACCTTAAAACTGCATTTCTCAACGGAAACATTGAAGAGGATGTCTATTTGGAACAACCAAAGGGATTTGAAGTTCAAGACAGATCAAGTCATGTCTGTCGTCTAAAGGCCCTATATGGCCTCAAACATGCACCCAGAGCTTGGTATTCCAGAATCGGTTGCTACTTACAAAGTATTGGATTTATCAATAGTGATGCCGAATCAAACCTATAGCTTCTTATAAAAGAAAAGGACATTCTCATTCTTGTACTCTATGTGGATGATCTCTTTCTAACATGAGTAGAAAATCTAATAGAAACCTGCAAGCAAGATCTTGCTAAGGAATTTGAGATGAAGGATCTAGGCCTAATGCACTACTTTCTTGGGTTTGAGATTTGGCAACAAGAGGGTGAGAATTTCCTAAGTCAAGGAAAGTATGCAATTGAGATACTCAAAATATTTGAGGTTGAGGACTATAAACCCATGGCCACTACCATGATTACTAATCTCAAGAAATTAAACTCCTCTGAGTAAGAAAAGGTGAATCCTACCATCTATAGACAATTAATTGGATGCTTTATGTATTTGACTAATACTAAGCCTGATATATGTTTTGTTGTCAACACACTCAGTCAACATATGGTGGACCCCATAAAAGTACATTGGGTTGCAACAAAGAACATATTGAGGTATCTGAAGGGTATAATAGAATATGGACTTCAATATTTACAGGGAGACCAAGTCAAACCAGTGGGTTATTTTGATTCAAATTGTGATGGAAGTATAACTAATAGGAAGAGTACCTCTGGTTGCTGCTTCAGTTTAGGATCATACATGATATCATGGTACAACATAAAACAAAAATCAGTTGCACTCAGTTTAATAGAATCCGAGTACACAGGATCCAGTCAAGCAAGTTGTGAAGCCATTTGGCTTCAAAATATTCTTGTGGATCTTTTTTACTCAAACTTGGATCCCACCACAATATACTTTGATAATCAAAGATGTATTAAGTTATCTGAAAATCCAGTCTTCCATTATAGATCCAAGCACATTGAAATCATATACCATTTCATCAGGGACAGAGTACAAAAATGGGTAGTAAAACTTCTGTATGTCCACACTAATGAACAATTTGCAGACATTTTGAAAAAAGGACTGCTAAAGGGAAAGTTTGAATATTTTTGGGAAAAATTGGGTGTTGTAGAAAACCCATTCCTCATTAAGAGGGAGTGTTAAGGAAATAGTGAGGAATAATTATTACCTTCACAAGAAAAAGGTGAAGTCTTAAGTTGTCCTAATGAGAGATTAAGTCCCAACCATTTATCTAGTAAAAGATCTAATGGCTGGGATCTCTCGCTGGTAAAAGGCCCACATAAACCCTAAGAAAAGGTAAAAAGAATATTACATAGTGTTGTTAGTAATATCGTGTGTGAGAAGGAGGCACAAATATAACCAAGATAGAGGAAGATGAGCTAGACAGGATCTGCATAACCTGCACTTGGTATGAGTGACTGGTGGCGGCTCAACCACACAATAACATAGGGATAGAGGCCGAGTAGGGTCATTGTAAGAAGAGACAACAAAGAAAAGGGTCGAGCTAGGGCCCATAGCGGGCATGAGGAGAGACCTGATCTGTATCAGGTTATTATCAGTCCGTACGAGCTACAAGAGTACAGATCCATACCGTGTTTGAAAAGACTGTAAGAAGTTTATATTTTCCTTGTATTTTTTGGTTAAGTAAATTAAAATCTTTCTTACCTATCTCCTTCTATGTTATGAAGAGAGAAATTGTTCTTTTCCATATTCAATGTGTATATTTTATTTTTAGTTTTACATAATCCATTGTCTAGATTTTGTTTAAAAACAATGTCCAGATTCTGTGTAAAAAAGAGAGATCCATGTGTACCGATCATGGGGCAGATTTAGTTCATCTATATTCATATTTTGGGTGGGATGAAGGCCCTATCTTTTACATCAATTCCAACCTAGTTTTCTAGGGGCGATCTGATCATGGATCCCTTACCTGCCACTCTGCCCCACATAAATTCAAGGAGTTCATTTGTAGCTTCAATGGTGTCAAAGGTGATTCCCCTACAAAGAAAGTTTGCAAATCTCCCACCTTACCTATGCGGTCTTAGTCGGGCTAAAGTCCAAGATTACCAGGGAAACTGATGAAATGGAGTAGTCGAACATTGTGAAGGGAAGTTTTTTTGTCCTCCGAGGAGAACTCCATATCATTTTTGGGAGAATATCTTGGCCAGATTGTTGATTTCGTATCTGTTCAGGATGTTGAGTGTTTGCACAACCTAGAATTCAATAGTGCCGTAAGACTCATTTCTGATGTCCTACAAGAGGATACCCCAAAAAACCTTTTCTTCATTCTTTTTGCAGAATATAGTAATAGAAATGTTGTTGTTGCCTATAATCCTATAGACAACGAGTGGGTTGTTATTCCCATGTCCTTCATGTAATATTCATGTCTATAACATATTCAAGGCTTCATAGGGATATAGTATGAGGTGTGGATTTGTTGGTAGCAGAGAACATAAAGGGGTTCCTGGTTGTCTGTAATTTATTCACCGAAACCCAAATGATTTTGCCTCCCATGATACCCATGAATTATCCCTATGTGGTAATTGTTATCGCACAATTTGCACTTTCCCAAAAACCAAAGGCAAGTGAACAATAAATTGGCGTAACAGAAGGTTGTCATATCACTGCCACATAAACAAGACACCTCTTTATCTTTAGGGGTGAAAACCCAAGAGAGACATCCCTGATGATTTGGGGGTTTGAGAAGGCAAAGGTAATGGTATCAAGAAAAGTTGTTCCCCTCTCACAAGTCACTCTAATCAAAAAGTCCCAAAGGTTTAACAATATGAAGCAAAGATATGCTTAAGTGTACTTGCCTAAAACAAGGCAACAAGAAAACACTATTTTGCAAGTAACAATTGATGTTAGAGCTTCATAAAAGCTTGGACTTTCAATAAAAGCAATAAGTTGATGTATAAGATGAAGCAAACAGAAATTTATAACAACAATATATATATATATTAATAGGTTCACAATCAAGCCTTGATAAGCTTCAAAATGACCCAAAATGGTAATCTAGAATTAGCAATATGCTAACACTTGTTAGAAGCTAAGAAGGAAGTGTAAAAATCGACTTCAACAATTGCTTTTAGGAGATTTTACTGTTGCAATATATGGCTGTAGCTTACTTTTGTAAAAAAAACAAGAATGTTAGCAGATTAGTCTAATCTAGGGTTAGGAGTAGTTAACAAATATTTTGAGGTAAATGGTTTGGGGGTTGTTTTCATCAATCAACCAGGTATGAGGTATAAACCAATGTCTTTAGGGTTAATGGAGTCACTTTTTTGCAGCAAAAATATTGAAGGAAACAAATGATAATGTGTCAATTAAAGACAAGAGGGAGAATGATTGAGGTGTTGGTAACCCAAGGCCTCAATCACCAAACCCTAGAAGGAAAACAATTACTAGGAAGTAGGTAACCCTAGGCCCTAGCGGTTTTCCTTCTTCTTTAGCTCAAGATTGAGATAAATATAATCTTGATGAAGTAATGATTTAGAGTGCTACAAAGGTAGGGCTCTAGCACATACTTCAAAGGACATGTCTTCTAGCAAAATCTAGTAGGTGGATAGCTATTGAGATAAGGACAATAACATGTGCTTAATCTCCTAGGGTTTTACACTAGAAATCTCATAATCTTAGTAAATGAAAAGTAAGAGATACTATAATCATTCAAATAAAGAAGAATTGCAGATTTTCACTTACATTCACCAAGAATAATCTAGCAACATGCCCTAGTTGAAGACTTTCCACCAAGAAAATGCCAAAATACACCAAGACAAGCCTCCTCCAAGAGTTGCGCACCACTTAATTTCATCCAATAAGCCTTAAAGAGGCCAAATTTCATACCCCACTTGTGTGAGTGAAATAATGATGAAAAAATACAAGGGATTATTCCCTTATTTATACAATTCAAGTGACCTTTAATTACAAATTAGGTCAAAAAAGGCTGACATGGCCAGTTACATCAAATATCCAGTTTTTTACATAAAATTGACAATTTAAACCCTAAAATGTGCAAAAGGGGTGATGTCATGCCCTTCTAGGGTGACGTTGGGCCTCCTAAGTGAGACATTGGCCTTTAGGAGCAAAACGTTAGGCCTTCCAATGCCTTTGGATCATGCCACATGTGCCACTTGGAATACAACTGCCTCCATCATGTCCATCTGACGCTGGGTGACACCAAGGGTCACAAGGGTGATGTCATGGGCCTACCAAGGCCAACGTTTAGGGGGAAAGATAGGACCCCCCTGGGTCTAGGCCTGCCAAGCTGTCTTTGGTGGAATGTCTTCTTCTCTCTCTGATGCAAGCCTATGGTATATGTCTTCCCCTGGCTGGGGTCTCAACATCCATCTGGTGGGATTTTATCCCTATGGAGATCCGAGCTAATCATCTCCCCATATGTACCTGTCTGATGGGCATGGTCTTGCAACAACAACAAGTACGCCCTCCATGGGCTCATAAGTCACAAGGATCATAGCAATGTCAATCACATCTAATATTCAAGTTATACAAACATGTGCATAAAACGCCCCTTTTCCCAGACAAGTGCTCAAAGATGTTATGCTATTCTACAACCCAGGTTTGGAGTGTTGGAGAAATTTGTATTTTTGGCACACCAGTTTAGTTGGAGTAACACCAATTCAGTGGGAGTTAACTAACTAGTTCTATTTTAGACTTTCTAATCTTAGACCATCACTATTATGCATGTATTCCTAATTATAGGATGCCATTTCCTATATGAGTGAAGATCACTCATTCATTGATTAGATCATAATATACATTGATTCTCATTATTCATGTGGTATATCTCTTCATTTTCTTGATAATATTTGTTTGTGTATGCTTTAGCTAGGTCTCCTGTGCAGGTTTCCATGAAACACTGACATGGTATTAGAGCCGAGTTGCTTGGAGCAATCTAGACAAGACAAAGGAGGGAAAGAGTCTTTGAGAAAACCTACTTTCTACCATCATCATGGCCTATTTCTATCAAAAGGTGTGATGATTGGAATCGCCGCGGCCTATGCTTGTTGAAGGATGCGACGGTCGCTCTCAGACTTAAGAAATTTTCTTTTTCCAGGCATCGTTGCAACCTATACACAACCAAGGTGCGAAGTTGTCGCACTGTGTTATTCATTTGGGGTGCGACGATTCATTTTTTCACAATTGTTGCATTGTGTCCTTCACTAAGGGTGTGAAAATTTAGCATTGTTTCACTTTACCCTTCTCTAGGGTGCGACGATTCAACAACCCTCCAAAAAATTGGTTTTCTGCAGTAAAATTGTGATATCTCGAAATCCGCGATATGGGTTGGGTTGAAATTTTTACCAGAGAAGTATAACATAGGGATGCTCATGATCACCAAAAATATCCAAAATAAACATCATATTTTAGGAGATATAGTTGTTTTATCATATATATAGCTGTCATCACACCGTCAGTGATGTCTCAGAATCCACGATCTAGGTTTTCAAGATCTTTTTAGAATCAATAGCAGGATGGAGGTGATGCAACTTATTCAATCAAGTATAGTGATAATACTCACACTGTATGACTATTTTGAATGGAATCCAAAGGCCGCATTCCAACTCAAAATAAAATGACTATATAATTTGACGATGGCGACAGAAACAAAACCTACATCAATGGTTGAGAAGACCAGATGGGCAAACTGTAAGGATACATGACTACTTCTTGAGTTAATCTACACTGATTTATGGTTTCATGTTACCGCATGAAAGACTCCAAATGAGATATGGACCACCTTGGAAGGACTCTTTGGAAAGCAGGATGAGATGCAAGGTCATATGCTTGAGGTAGAGTTGAATACCTTAGACCCTAAAAGTTTTAATAATATACAAGATTTTTTTACTAAATTTAAATATTTTCTATTGAGCTTGGGTGAATGTGGTATTGATAAGTCTACACAAGAGAAACAACTTGTAATGTACTCAATTTGGGACATCATTACATTGCAGAGGTTTACGATGTCTAGAGTAGCCAAATGGGTGTTATAGCGAGTACATGGGTTATTGAGAGGAATTTTTGGATCCGTCTTGTATAGACCACCCCATTTCATCATTCTAATCCATTCTGCATAGGTTGTCTTTGGTTTCTTTGCATTCTGACGATTTCCATGATTTTGAGTATTTTGAGCTATAAGTCAATTAAATTCACTGAAGAGGTCATTTTGGGCACATTACTTGGAGAAACCTCTCAGTGTAATAGCTCATTGGAATCGGGAGGAGCAACACTACAGGATGGGATGGCTAGAAGTGACTTTCAGTGGCTAGGGAAGCCACAAGAAGAGATAAGGCGATTTTCAAAGGTAAAAAGGTTAATTAATTAATTAAAGTGATTTAATTAATTAATTAAATATTAATAAAATGAAAGTCACTTTGGAGGGAGAAGGTGAGCAGGAAGTATAAAGGAATGGCAAGGGCCTCTATTGATTCATTCATGTATGAATATCTTTTGGATTTATGGCTTCTAGCTCGAGGGCCCATCTCTTGGTGGTTTTGAGGGTTTTGACTTAACAAACCCTAGAGGGCGATTCGGTGGTGAAAGATTCCACCTAGCTTTTCCCAAGATTGGTCTCGGAGATGAAATACCCTCCCACACCATTCTATTTCTAGATATAATCAGTTGCAAGAGGATTCTATTCAGTTACATGTGCAAATAGAGAGAGGGTGCACGAGTTGAGGGTTTCTAGCAAGAGGGGCACACCATCCATTGAGGGAGGACTTGATCTAGATGAGGAGAGAATATTTCAAGAATTCCAGGTATTGGGTTTCCCTTGCAGGTACCATAGCACCATTATTGGATGTTTTTGGAGGTATTCTTATGGAGGATTGATTGGCATTGAGAGAGGGATGATTTCCCTAAAAGGAGGGCACAAAATTACTTGGAGGGTGGCTAGATCTAAGGGTCTAGCAGGTGTTTTTCCTAGTTGAGCACTTGGGCTTTCATTTTTGTGCCCTGATCTATCATTCTAGTGTATTGGTGGAGTTGTTGGAGGTCTCTAGAAGAGAGGCCGAATTATTAGGGTTTCAGGCATCCAGGGGGGTGCACCATTCCTTGGAGGAGAATCAGATCCATAGGTTTTGAGAGTGGATTTGGAGATTTGAGCACCTGGGTTGTTCTTGCAGTTCTCCGATCTATCATTTGGCATATTTCTTGGGGTGAATGGACACCCTTGGCAACAAGGACGAATTGTTGAGGGGCTTCAACATTCTAGTAGGACATGGCATCATCTAGTTAGGGCCTTAACACTTCATACGACCATATCTACTCTTGTATTGATCTTCATTGAGTATTCAACCTTTGGGAGGCTTGTGGAATTCTATTGGAGCATTTTTTAGCAACTCCAATTATATTATTGGATCTATCTGTTGAGTTTTCCAGATCGACATATTCATTGTAGTAGGTTCTTCTACTCATGAATAAAATCAGATTTGAGATGTTTTGGATTGTCTATCATATTGCATATGGTTGAGGTATGTTCCATGATTGTATCTTCTTGTTTATTGCTACAAAACACATATAAATCATCATCTAAAACCCTAAGGGAGAAATCAAGAGGCCATCTTGCAAGTAAACATATGTAAACACATAGATCCACAAAGTGTTTGACGAAATGCCACAATCAGAAAAGTTTTAAAAGACACCCAAAACCGTGTTGTCCCTTTCATCTTGGATTGGGAACATTACACAACTTATTCTAACAATCTTGGCCAAGCTAGGACCAAAATATGTTGTATATGTCTCCAATTTCCATTCTGGCAGATGTCTTTTGGGTGCAAATTGGAAAATGCCTACGATGGCTCAGTTCATTGAGTCTCTCACACGAGAGCAAATAAAACTCATACATATGGGCCTCATCAAGAATCCCAAAACACATGCACTCACCATGCATGATGGAAAAGAATCATCCAAACAGAATGGGAAGGAGAAACATAATGAGAAGGAGGGATATTCCAAACCCTTTAACAATTCTTCAGGTTCCAAAGACTCTTCAAATTCCAAGAAGAAGAAGAAGGGAAAGCAATGCACTTACTGCAATAAACTGAATAATGAAGAATCCATATGCATGAAGAAACATATCGATCTTATGGCATAGGTGTTGATGAATGCAACTATGTGATACATTCTCCAGCTTACAAACATGTGAGGTGTGGATCATTGCAGCTATGTGGAGTCTTTCTCTCAACTTACAAACCTGAGAGAAAGCCCATAAGAAGGGTATGTGGTTCCTACATGAGACAAAATTGGGAATGTAGGGATGACCTCCTCCATTCAAAGAGTTGAGAAGAACTCCAGATGATTATCCGATGGAAAAGCGATATGTTGAGTTAGGACGTGCCTATGGTTGAGCACAAGGTAAACGTGTAAAATCCCAAAGTGGTAGGTGCATCGTCATGAGAACATAAATGAAGATGATATGTTAGCCTCCTCTGAGAAACACAGTTGACAAGAAGAATCCAGATGATTCTCCTGTCAGTGGCAGTGGGAAAGCAGATCTGTAGAGTGGACATGCCTGTGGATGAGCACATGTGAACGTGTGAAGACTTGTTTCTTCTGTGTAATGCAGTGAATCAGAGCTATGACATCACTATGGATGTGCCCCTAGTGGATGAGCACTAGTGGGTGTATCAGATCCTTTGCTATATATTGTTTAAGAGTCAGACCTACCTGTAACCCTAATTATGATGTAAAGGGTACAGGTCAACCCTACCTTAATATGACTAATAATAAACAAGATAATTAATATTGTTAGTATTAATTATAACAAATAATAATAATAATAAATATATTTGACTTAGAGAGGTTGGCCCTTTTGAGCCAATAGACGCCTTTGTTGATTGGTCAAGTCTAATATAAGTAAGGGATGATTCTCCATTGTAGAATCATAACGTTCTTGTGAGTTTGGAAATTTCAGAAAACACTTCTACTTGGGAAAAGGTGCACACCTCTCTTGGGTGCTAGTATTCTAGGGCTTAAGAACCCTCTTGTGTGCTAATTCATTATTGTTGGTGAAAGGTCTTTCTCTTGAAGAATATAGCAAAGGATTTGGCTGGGTTTTCTTCCCTTGTTGAGAAGGGTTTCCCAGGATACTTCTTGTGTTCTTGTACATGGTGTTTCTTCTTGTGATCTTGGTTGCTGCAACATTCTTGTTTATGGTTAAGACATGATGAAATTGAAATGAACTACATGCTTAACCTACCTTATTGAAAAATAAACAACATGCACTTCAACAAAACAACCTTGGAAAGTTCATTCCAGAGGGACTCAAGAAGCAGAAGGAAGAAGATCATGCTCCTACAAAAGGTTATCATCATGCTCTGGTTGCAATTAATTCATTATCTGATTCATGGATTATAGATTCTGGTGCATCACATCATATGGATGCGAAAGAGGAAGTTTTCTCTTCTTTGAGTCCATGTTCAATACCCCCTATTTTCATGGGGGATGATACTCCAGTAGCAGTAGCAGGAGAAGGGAGAGTGGAACTCCACAATGACAGTTTTGAGAATGTTCTACATGTTCCAAAGCTTTCTATGAATCTTCTCTCAGTTTATCAGATCACTCAAAAAGGTAAAAATGTTGAATTTACATCAGATTCAGTTTCAGTAATTGACATGCATGACAATTCCATCATTGCAATTGGTGAGGTGGATCACAGGTCAAGGTTGTATAAATTAACTAATTTTTCTGACGATGACTCCTCTATTCTACTTACACATAAGGAGAGTACTTTGCATGCATCTCCAATGCAACATGCATATACTCTTGTGCTTCCATCAGTTTCAGACATCAAAGATGATTCCATACACTCAGATTCCGTACATGGAAATAATAAGGTAGTACATCTAGATAAGAAGCCAGTGCTGAATCTTCAACAAATGCCCAAGAAGGCACAGACCTTACTTCAGCCAACAGGAAACCTTGCAGGGAATCCATTTGATTTGAGGAGGACTCGATCTCAGCATGAGGAGTCTTCTCATGTATTTTAATCTTCAGAACCTATGATGTGCATGCATTTCTATATGGTTCAATCTACTAATCCAAAAAACTACAATAAGACCATGGAAAATCCATTATGGCAAGCAACCATGCAGGAGGAGCATGACTCTCTCCTAGAGAATCAGGCTATGCATCAGGTTCCACTTCCACCAGAAAATAATATTTTCAGGTGCATATGGGTCCACAAGATCAAGAGGTACAAGGATAGAAAGGTTTCCAAAGTACTTCATCAGATCCATAAATATTTCTACATCTTCATGAAGAGTTTCAGTGAGCAAAATTTTTAGACTTTGTGGGATCGTCTTGCAGTGAAGAACACAATTGCCTAGCAACTTCCATTTTCTTCTTTTGATACATTATCTTTTGAGGGGAGTGTTGACCATCGATTCGACTAGGGGATCAACTCCATGTACCATGAAGATATGCATCATCAGATGCAAGCAAGTCAGAGACTGTTTGGTTCTATAGGGCAATTTTTGCTCCAACACACATTTTTGTAAACATAATTTCCGCACCCCTGTGTGGGTTAATAATGTAATAGGTATGCATGGATCATAGTGAGGTCAGTTACCTTAGGATTTATTCATTAGGAGAGTTCCTTTCACTGAGTGTTTTTTATCCTCAGGATATTAATTTGGCCTAACCAGCCTTATTAATTTCCCTTGAGTTTTTTCACTCCCACTATTAATAAATCCTCCAAAGTGGTGAAAGGAGTTATAATGAAGTCACCCTATGGAAGCTAGTGTTTAGGAATGATGTAAATAACCATGTAAGACAACTCAAAAAATTTCGCGGAATTCCGTCAAGTCTAGATAGGTTTTTTTAATTAA
Organism: Picea mariana; assembly: GCA_032191745.1. Lineage (NCBI taxonomy): Eukaryota > Viridiplantae > Streptophyta > Pinopsida > Pinales > Pinaceae > Picea > Picea mariana. The sequence goes on along the minus strand of JASDQU010011454.1, from coordinate 306,804 downwards.
TTAAAATTAATTAAAATTTCCTAAGGATGGAAATTTAATTAATTAATTAATTTTTGATAAATAATGTAAAAACTAGGTCTCGCGGTTTTTGATAAGGGTATTTGTTCTCAAAATAAATGTAATGATACCCTCTACACCCTTGGACCAAGTTTCAACTAAGTCAGACAAGTTTTGCTAGGGTTTTGTCCACATAGGAGTCTTAGTCAGATAAAAGCAGTTTTAATTGCTAGACCCAAGACATGGGAAAATGTCAATTTTGTAATAATTGAATAATTGAAGTGAGGTAAAGGTGATTAATGATGAGAGAGATGTATCCTAGCCTACCCACCGTTTTCCTAACCATTTAATTCACCCCTTTAACTCCCCTTCTCATTTATTACTTGTGCCCCCCTTGAGGAATGCGCCCCCTTTCTCACGTGTGACTTAATAAATATTTTTTTTAAATGAGTTATGGGCCCATCCTCACGAGGTGTTCCCCTCCTCATGAGTTTCATCCCTCCTAAACTCTCCATGTCCTCATTAAAGTGTGTCATACACACTCTCCCACACTCACACTTGCCAAATCCATGAAAGCTCACGCTTTCCCTTGGGACTTGCGCCCTCTCTTTGAATAAAGTGGAAACATAATTTGCAAGAAGGGAAAATATATTTCAAGGGAAGGCATGTGCTTTTATTTTTTCCAATGCACCTCCCTTATGTGGCCACTTCACCCTCCATCTCATCCCACTTACCATTCCTATCTTAAACCTAAAAGCTAACGCCCTCATTGACTAGAGTTCATCTTGGCTTGGATCTTGACATTTTTCAAATATCCAAAAGGGGTCTCTTTGGCCTTTCATGCTATAAAGGAGTCCCTCCTCTCACTCATTCCTCACCATTCTTGTGAGCATTGTTATGCTACCAATTTCTTACCATCTATCTCTCTCTCATTGTCACTTTGCTTCACCCATTTGTTCTTGAAGAGCTTGGAGCAACTTTGTTGCTACAACATCTTCCATTGATAATAAAAAAATAGCTTTGGAGGAATCATGGATTTCAATACTTGTCTGGATGCTCCATTTTTTCATGAGGTGATATTTCTCTTTGCTTTGAATATGATTGTGTTATTGGGTAGTTTGCTTGAGTAAAAATTCGTTTGCTTAGCTAGGCTTAGCAAACTTATAGTTGTTGGCCTATATGTCTTGTATTTATTAATGATGCTAACTTTGTTGTATTATTAGTCAATACAATCCATTATCTAGTTTTTCTCACATTTTATTTGAAGCTTGCAGGTCATCTCAAAGAGCGTTGTTGGGATAGATCCGAGCAAGGATCTACCCTCATAACTCACTAAAACTTCACAATATTTTTTGATTATCTTTATGTTCTACTCATATTCTGATTTTGGTTGCTAACCCATTAGATAGGTCATTTAAAATCAATTATATTTCTGGTTTTTGTATGTAGGAAATTTCTATTACAAAACATAAATTTTCTTAACTTTTGTTGAGTGTGTTGCAGCAAAATCAACAAGCAATAGCTTGCTGATTTTTGCAGGTTCTCGCCAGGTTAAGGGTGCAAACTGCCCATTTTCATTCACAACACACCTTCAAGGACCTCCTTTCAAAGTGGTAACTCTATCCTCTCTTTCTTTTCTATCTAAAACATTGTAAGCAAGCCCAAATGAGGGTACCCAAGTGGCTTGCATTCTCTTCATTTCAGTTTTTGATTTCCAAGCTTTAGTTAGTTTCTTTTCTATCTTTCTTTCATAGTCTAGCTAGCTTAGTTGTGATATCTTACATGCATGCTTAAAGCTAAAATTATCTAGAGTAGATCTCACACAACCTATGCTAGCTTAGAGCCCCTTGAGGCATAGATAAAATCTCTTGCTTTCTTTCGTTATCTTTTTGCATGCAAGACACTTATTTCTCAAGAATTTATCTTTCAGACATGCATGCAAAATGGGTATCTTAATGGCTTAAATGATCACTTTTCAATTCCGCAAGTCATTTTCCAGTTCTTCATAATTTACATGCAATAACTCAATAAATTAAGAACTTAACTTGCAATTTCACTATTTAAGAGCTTCAATCTTAATAACTTTCATTTTCAGTTTTTGACACCTTTGAGCAATCTTTAAGCACTCAAACACTTCAAAATACTTAGCTTATAGTTTTAATAATTCATTAGACTTAATAGGGCACCTTTATTAACCATTTTTTCCATTTAAAATGAGGTTGGAAGAAGAAACAAAAAGGTGCTAGGCCGGGGACAGTCTCGTGGCACGCAATGTCCTTTTCTGAGAGTACTCTTATCTTAGGACTGACCTGTGGAGCTAGGGTGGGCCTCGTTGCCTTACTTCTTGAGCACCCAACAGTTACTTGGTAATTGAGGGAGGAAAGTATTGGGTTGACACTTAGATAGGAGTTAATCTCACTTAACCATCTTAATCAATCCTTGGTCTACAACTTCTGGGCAATTTACATTTACACTTGCAAGCACATTTACTTTGTATCTACTTTTACATGCAAGTCATTTTCATAAGTTGTGGAATAATTATCTACGTGGTTATATATTTCACGTGGAACACTTCTACCTTTCAAGCATCTTTATATTTATATTGTTGTTCCTATATTTGTGGTGTGATCCCTGAAGAAGTTGCACATCCTCCTGGAGGCACTCTCTTGACTGGGTCTTGAGTGGTTTTCATCTATGTGCCATTGAAAAGCAGTCCAATAGAGTAAGATCTATTGTGAGCATGCTTGGCTTGATGTGTTGATGGCTGTATTTCCTTGATTATCTTTATTTCCGGCACATTCAAACAATTTGTTAGTATCTGTATATTATCTTGTATCTACTGTATCTGTCTTAATTTAGCCTTGTTGTAATCTTAGATATTCTTTACTGTATATTTGTATCTGTCTTGTACTTAATATTTGTAATCTTTTGTAATTAATCTCCCTTTAACTTAGTTGGCCCCTTTCCCAATCTTAGGCACTAGTCTTAGTTGTTCTAGGAAAATGATTGTCTGTTCATACTATTTATTGCATCTTGCATTGTTGCTTAACATCATAGGATAGATATCCCCCCAACCATTTAACTAATTAAAACCAACTCCTAGAACCTTAACTCTAAATCTCATCTAGTAACTAGGGTCTACCCCCCTTGGCTTCCCTAGGAGTTAACCTAGACAGAAGAGGTTCAAGTCAAAGTGATAGTGTGGAATTTGAACCTAGGCATTATGCCTCCGAGGACACACTAAGTGAGAAGGACTTAGCTCATGTTTGCAAGTGTGTATAAGGATGACAACATATTTGGTGCCATTGCTGGGGACAAGTCATTGGTCAAAACAACTTAACTTATTCTTTAAAAACTAAACAATAAAAAACTTAGTCCCTAAAATTCTTTGAACTTGCATTGGTTGATTTCGTGTGATTCTTTTCCAAGTGATGAATCCATTGAACAAATCTGTTAGGTATATTACTAGGAACGTTGCACAAGGACTGATCTATTCTTTTCCTGAACCCGAAAAGGTTTATAGGAGGAGGAGAAATCACCTTGCCCCTAGGAGGCTACTTGAAAGTCATGGAGAAGAAGCACTCACTGATATCCAATTCTTGTTCCAAACTAATAATCAACAAACTGTTAATACACCCACTAATATTCCTAACACAACCATGAGTGTGTTTTTGAGGCCTTTGAATTTTGCAGCAATCCAAGGTTCCCCTTACCAAGTACCTGAAAAGGCCATTGATAAGTTACCTACTTTTCAGGGAAACAATGCCATTAGTGCCAAGTCTCACATCTTGAATTTCCAGATGTGTGTGGAGAGATATTATCAGGGTCATAATGAAGAAGATGTAAAAATGACCCTATTTGTGTATTCACTAGAAGGAGATGTTGCTGAGTGGTTTTCCGATTTTGATCTAGCAAAGTTTATCACCCTTGATTCAATATTGGACAAATTTAGAAAGAGATGGGGTGATCAGAAAGAACATAGGTTTTAGTTAGTTGCTTTAACTTCTAGTCACAAAAAAAAGAATGAAACTATGGAAGAATTCAACACTAAGTTTAATAGTTTGGTGAAGAGTCTGCATGATGATATAAAACCCTCAGATGTTGTAGTCTTGTTATATTATATGGAGGCTTTTGAGGGGGAAATGAGGTATTCCCTAAGGGATAAGGATCCTCAGAATTTAAAAGCAACACAAGACACAACTATAAAAATTGATAAGAACATGTATGATGCTAGGAATTCTAACATCCTTGGTTTTACAAGAGGATCTTCTTCAAAGGTTAATGATGAAAATAAGAATAAGGTTGAGGGTCAAGAGTCATCAAATGATGGAATTAAGGAGTTGACCCAACTTATTAAACAAATGGAAATAAACCATTCCAATCAGATCAATGCTTTGTAGAATAGATTAATCACTATGGAGAGGTCACAAAATAATAGACAACATCCTAGGTCAAATGATAAATGGCCTAAGAGACCTCCTCAACATGAGCAAAGGCCACCTAATCCTTTTGAATCCACCAACTTGGTAGATCATCACTCAATACCTTATTGTAGGCCTTGTGGTGAGTTTCACGAGGAAGTGACTTGTCCAATTTTCCTGGAGGATTGTTATGATAATGATTATGGAAGTCAAGGAAATGAACAAATTAACATATGTGGCAGAAAATACAATTGTGGCATGTATGATTGGATGGAGTTTCTTGAACATGGAAATAGCGCAAACTTTATGAATAATGTTGTTGATAAGGCAACAGAGAAATTTGGGCCTAAGCCCACACATCAACAAGTAGCAGAAATGGCTAAGTATAGAGGCATTACATACCAAAGGAATGGAAATAAAGATAAAGGTCAATCTAGTGTTCTCAAAGTATCTCCATTTCCTCCTAAGTCAAATGTGCATATAAACTCAGATTTGAATATTGACTTAGGTGGTTGGATAAGTAATGATAAGATGTTAGTTCCAGTGTCAGAACTTATGAAGATACCTTCTTAAACATAGAATTTACTTAAAGCCATAGAAGATCCTCCTAAGAGTTTTGTTCATAGGCAACCAACAGTGGCTTATCAGGATGCACCGGTTATTCTACAGAATTGGGATAGGGGGTATGAGAAGAATTTACCTTTCTACCTTTCTTTACTTGTAAAAGACAAAGTATTACACAATTGCATGCTATATTCGGGGGCAAGTTCTAATGTTATGACTAAGAAGGTGATGGAGCAATTGAACTTAAAGAATATCTAGACCTTACCATAAAATTTGTGCCATGGACAGTAAAACGATTGAAGTGCATGGATTGATTAAAGGTTTACAAGTACACTTAGCAGTCTTTCCGAATATAATGTTTGAAATGGATATTGTTGTGATTGATGTTCCAGATGCTTGGGGAATGTTGTTGAATAAAAAGGCAGCTGCAGATTTGGGTGGTAATTTACAGACGGATTTAACCTATGCCACCATACCTACCCTTGATGGGAACGCTTTCAATTTGAATAGGGAAGTGTTTAGGAGGTATCATATTGAAGACCCAAGGAATCCTAAGAATGAGTTAAAGTATAATGCGGATGACCTTGGCAATTATGCTATTTTGTCTAACTTTATTGTGCCTTTAGAAGACAAAGTTCAAGATAATAGAGTTGATGAAATCTGGTATATGAATTTTGACGGTGCTTTTTCTAAAGAAGGAAAGGGTGCTGGAATTGTGCTTCAAGCTCCAAATGGTAAAATTTTTAAGTTTTCTTATAGATTGGAGTTTGATGCAACCAACAATGTGGATGAGTATGAGGCCTTGCTACTTTTTTTATAAATTTGTAGGGATATGGGTGTAAAATGTTTAAACATCAAGGGGGACTCAGATTTGGTCATACAACAACTAAAGAATAAATTTGCTTGCAAGTTAGAAAGACTGAAAATGTATAGGAATGCAATTTGGGACTCCATTGGTGATCTAGATGCTTTGAACCTTATTTCTATTCCCAGGGAACAAAATTCTAAGGATGATGAACTTGTAGTAGCTGCTTCCACACTTAAGCTTTCAGATGATTTGATTGATGAGAAGATTTCAGTGGAAGTAATTTTCAGACCCTCAGTTCCAGAAAACATGAACCATTGGCAGGTTTTTGATGATGATAAACAAGTTATTAAGTTATTGACTCATATGCATGAGTTTTCTGATTTTTGTGTCAATGACAAAGAGGAGGGTTGTAACTATACCAGAGACAATAAATTAAATCTAGTTCCTAGGCGGGTTGTGATTCAAGAGAAATGTTTTGATAGACAAGATGGTCACAAGCGGAAAGAAGAGTCAAAAGAGAAACTATGTGATCACTTGGAAGTCAACATTGAAAGTGATCAAGAGCCTTGGATGATAAAAGTAGGAAAAACTACCCCTATAGAAGAAAGAAAAGAAATTGTTAAGTTATTAAAAGAATATAGGGATGTTTTGGATTTCAGTTATGATGAGCTCAAGGTCTATAGGGAGGATGTAATTCAACATGTGATTCTATTAAAGGAAGAGACAAAAGTTGAGGAAAATGAACCCCAAGTTAGCTCCCTTGGTCCAACAGGAGTTACAAAAAATGCTAGAGGCAGGCATCATAGCCCATACTAGACAATCTTCGTGGTGCTCAAATTTGGTTGTTGCTAGGAAGAAGAATGGAAAGATTAGGCTGTGCATTGAGTTCAGGAATTTGAATATTTCTTGCACAAAAGACCACTTTCCCCTTCCCAAGATGGAAACATTGCTACAAAGGGTAACAAGATCATGAATGATTTCCATGCTTGATGGTTTTTCCAGTTATAATCAGATAAGACTTAAAGCGAAAGATATGCATAAGACCACTTTTACTACTCCACAGGAAACCTTTGAATATCTAAGAATTCCATTTGGTTTATCAAATGATGCAGCTAATTTTCAAAGAGCTATGGATTATGCTTTTAGGGGATTGATTGGGAAGATAATTGAGATATATCAGGATGATTTAACAGTTTTTTCCAAGGATGGAAAAACTCACATTGATCACCTTAGACAAGTTTTGGAACGATGTAGAGAGTTTTGAATTTCTCTAAACCCTGCTAAGTCAGTCTTTGGCATGACTGAAGGTAAACTCCCAGGCCACATAATTTCGAAAGATGGGGTCAAGTTATACCCAGAGAGAGTTGAAGAAATTGGAAAGGTACCCTTGCATGTTTCAAAGAAAGCTCTCCAATCCTTCTTAGGCCAGACCAATTTTGTTCATAGGTTCATTCCTAACTATGCTGAGATCATGAAACCTATATATAAGTTGCTTAAGAAGGATGTTAAGTTTGAATGGAATGATGAAAGTAAGAGAGCTTTTGAAAGTATTAAAACTGCCATATGTGAAGCTCATGTCCTTATTAGCCTGGATTATACTAAGGACTTTCAGATTTTCTCCTTTGCCTCTAAAGACACTATTGTTGGTGTATTGCTTCAGAAAAATGACCAAGGCCATGATCAAACCATTGTATATATGAGTCGGGCCTTGCAAAATTCTGAGTTAAAGTATCCCATGTTTGAGAAACAGGCTTATGCCTTAGTGAAATCACTCAAACATTTCAGAGTCTTCATTGGATATTCCAAAGTGATTGGTTATGTTCCTAATTCTACGGTTAAAGATGTTTTATATCAAGTAGAAGGATTGGGCTCAATGGGTAGATGGATTTCTAAGATCCAGGAGTACGATTTGGAAATCAAACCTATGAAATTGATTAAGGGTCAAGGTTTAGCAAAAGTGTTGACAAAAGGTAATGAGAAGGCCTTGGGTATGGTTTGTCAAATTGATAATGAAGAGTTCCCTCCTAATTTATTGAAGCTTGAACAAGTAGAATGGTATACAAATATTATATTTTATCTTAAAAATCTAACTTGTCCAAGTCATCTAGTGGGTCACAAGAAAAGGGCTTTAAGGTTAAAATCTTCTTAGTATGTCCTTACTAGAGATGGATTAGGATAGAAGAATCCTGATGGATTTATCATTAGATGTGTGGATGACGTTGAGTCAAAGAAAATAATGGATGAATTCCATGGAGGGTTTTGTGGTGGACATTTTGCTGCTAAAACTACTACCCACAAAATCCTTAGAGAAGGATATTATTGGCCCACAATATTTTCATATGTGAATCAATTTGTTAGGAAATGTGAGCCATGTCATCTTTTCACAGGAAAGCAAAAGTTAGCAGCTCTCCCTTTGCAACCAGTTGTGGTTGAAACACCTTTTCAACAGTGGGGTTTGGACTTCATTGGGAAGTTTAATGATAATTCAAGTAATGGATATTCATGGGTTATTACAGCTACAAATTACTTTACCAAATGGGTTGAAGCCATTCCTACCAAGTCAACAACTGAAAAGGTTGTGATGGATTTTCTAGAAGACAGAATCATTACTAGATTTGGGGTGCCTTCCAAAATAGTAACAGATAATGCCAAGGCTTTTTGTTCAGCTGAGATGTCTTCATTTTGTTTTAAGCATGGCATTATCTTATCACATGCATCATATTACTATCCCCAAGGGAATGGTCAGGCATAATCAAGTAATAAGAACTTAATGACCATAGTTAAGAAGATAGTTGGAGAAAATAAGAGATCTTGGGATAGTAAAATTAAACATGCATTATGGGCTGACAATATAACAAAGAAAGCAACAACATGAAAGAGTCATTTTGAGTTAGTGTATGGTTTGGAGGCTAGGTTTCCAGTGCACCTTATACTTCCTACTTATGGGTCAATTGAGAATCTTTCCAAAGAGTAGGATGCAGTTCAGAACAAGGTCAATCAGGTCATAGGGTTAGATGAAATAAGAAGAAGGGCTTATGATCAGAATTGCAGAAATCAGAGTAAGGTAAAGAAATATTTCGACAAGTCAGCCAAGAAGAGAAACTTCATAGTTGGGGATACAGTATTGTTATGGGATAAAGGTAGAGAGAAACCAGGAAAACATGGCAAGTTTGATAGTTTGTGGTTGGGTCCATATGTGATCCGAGAAATAGCAAGGCCTAATTCTTTTCATCTCAGCCATTTGGATGGTGAGTCCATCAACATTTCGAGGAATGGGCATCAACTCAAACTTTTCTTCAAATGATGGGCAACTTGTTGTACAAAGGGACACCCTTTGTAACGTATCTCTAACCTTTCTCCTTGTATTTTAGTTTTGTATTATTTCATTCATTATGTTGATATGTACTTAGAATTATTTTTGTATCATAGATTCATTTTGTAATTATTGATGTTGTACAATAGTTATTTCATTATGTGTATGATTGTTTATATCATTTTATTTATTCAATCATTGTATACATGTATACTTATGTTGGATATTGGTGAGCACTCTATATGTAGATGCTGGATTCTCGTATGCTCTCCGTCCCATGTGAGAAGATCGAACACACATCCCCACATGGAGCTAGATGTTGACCACCTATTCGATTAGGGGGTCAAATCCATGTACCATAAATATATGCATCATTGGAGGCAAGCAAGTCAGAGACTGTTTGGTTCTACAGGGCAATTTTTTCTCCAGCACACATTTTTGTAAACGGAATTTCCTCACCCCTGCGTGGGTTAATAAAGTAATAGGAATGCATGGATCATAGTTAGGTCAGTTACCTTAGGATTTCTTTTTCATTGAGTGTTTTTATCCTCAATATATTAATTTGGCCTAACCAACCTTATTAATTTCCCTTGAGTTTTTCACTCCCACTATTAATAAATCCTCCAAAGTGGTGAAAGGCATTCTAATGAAGTCACCCTATATAATCTAGTGTTTAGGAATGATGTAAGTAACCATGTAAGACAACTCAACTAGTTTTGCGAAATTTCGTCGAGTCTAGATAGGTTTTTTTTTTTTTAATTAATTAAAATTTCCTAAAGCTGAAAATTTAATTAATTAATTAAAATTTCCTAAGGATGGAAATTTAATTAATTAATTAATTTTTGATAAATAATGTAAAAACTAGGTCCCTCAGTTTTTGATAGGGGTATTTGTGCTCAAAAGAAATGTAATGAGACATCATACACCCCTGGACCAAGTTTCAACTCAGTTAGACAAGTTTTTCTAGGGTTTTGTCCACATAGGAGTCTTAGTCAAATAAAAGCAGTTTTAATTGCTACACCCAAGACATGGGAAAATGCCAATTTTGTAATAATTGAATAATTGAAGTGAGGTAAAGGTGATTAATGATGATATATATGTATCCTAGCCTACCCACTCCTTTCCTAACCATTTAATTCACCCCTTTAACTCACCTTCTCATTTAATACTTGCGCCCTCCTTGGGGAATGCCCCCGCTTTCCCACGTGTGACTTAATAACTCTTTTTTTTAAATGAGTTATGGGCCCCTCCTCATGAGGTGCACCCCTCCTAAACTCTCCACATCCTCATTAAAGTGTGTCATACACACTCTCCCACACTCACACTTGCAAAATCCATGAAAGCTCATGCTTTCCCTTGGGACTTGCACCCTCTCTTTGAATAAAGTGGAAACATCATTTGCAAGAAGGGAAACTTGCTTTCAAGGGAAGGCATGCACTTTTATTTTGGTCAATGCGCCTCCCTTATGTGGCCACTTCACCCTCCATCTCATCCCACTTACAATTCATGTCTTAAACCTAAAAGCTCACGCCCTCATTGATTGGAGTTCATCTTGGCTTGGATCTTGACATTTGTCAAAGATCCAAAAGGGGTCTCTTTGGCCTCTCATGCTATAAATGAGTCCCTCCCCTCACTCATTCCTCACCATTCTTCTGAGTATTGTTATGCTACCAATTTCTTACCATCTATCTCTCTCTCATTGTCACTTTGCTTCACCCATTTTTTCTTGAAGAGCTTGGAGCAAATTTGTTGCTACAACCTCTTCCATTGATAATAAAAGAATATCTTTGGAGGAATCATGGATTTCAATACTTGTCTGGATGCTCCATTTGTTCATGAGGTGATATTGCTCTTTGCTTTGAATATGATTGTGTTATTGGGTAGTTTTCTTAGCTAGGTTTAGCAAACTTATAGTTGTTGGCCTATATGTCTTGTATTTATTAATGATGCTAACTTTGTTGTGTTATTAGTCAATACAATCCATTATCTACTTTGTATCACATCTTATTTGAAGCTTGCAGGTCATCTCAAAGAGCGTTGTTGGGATAGATCCGAGCAAGGATTTACCCTCATCACTCACTTAAACTTCACAAGATTTTATGATTATCTTTATGTTCTACTCATATTCTGATTTTGGTTGCTAACTCATTAGATAGGTCATTTAAAATCAACTATATTTCTGGTTTTTGTATGTAGGAGATTTTTGTTGCAAAACATAAATTTTCTTAACTTTTGTTGAGTGTGTTGCAACAAAATCAACAAGCAATAGCTCGCTGATTTTTGTAGTTTCTCGCCAGGTTAAGGGTGCATGTTGCCCGTTTTCATTCACAACACACCTTCAAGGACCTCCTTTCAAAGTGGTAACTCTATCCTCTCTTTCTTTTCTATCTAAAACATTGTAATCAAGCCCAAAGGAGGGTACCCAAGTGGCTTGCATTCTCTTCATTTTAGTTTTTCTTTTCCAAGATTTAGTTAGTTTCTTTTCTCTGTTTCTTTCATAGTCTAGCTAGCTTAGTTGTGATATCTTACATGCATGCTTAAAGCTAAAATTATCTAGAGTAGATCTCACACAACCTATTCTAGCTTAGAGCCCATGGAGGCATAGATATAATCTCTTTCTTTCTTTCGTTATCTTTTTGCATGCAAGCCATTTATTTCTCAAGCATTTATCTTTCACACATGCATGAAAAATGGGTATCTTAATGGTTTAAATGATATCTTTTCAATTCCGCAATTCATTTTCCAGTTCTTCATAATTTACATGCAATAACTCAATAACTTAAGAACTTAACTTGCAATTTCACTCTTTAAGAGCTTCAATCTTCATAACTTTCATTTTCAAGTTTTGGCACCTTTGAGCAAGATTTAAGCACTCAAACACTTCAAAATACTTAGCTCATAGTTTTAATAACTCATTAGACTTAATAGGGCACCTTTACCAACCATATCCACCATTTAAAACGGGGTCGGAGGAAGAAAATGAAAGGTGCTAGGCCGGCGACGGTCTCGTGGCGCGCAACCTCCTTTTCCGAGAGTACTCTTATCTTAGGACTGACCTATGGAGCTAGGGTGGGCCTCGTTGCCTTACTTCTTGAGCACCTAGCAATTACTTGGTAATTGGGGGAGGAAAGTATTGGGTTGATACTTAGATAGGATTTAATCTCACTTAACCATCTTAATCAATCCTTGGTCTACAACTTCCGGGCAATTTACATTTACACTTGCAAGCACATTTACTTGGTATCTACTTTTACATGCAAGTCACTTTCATAAGTTGTGGAATAATTAACTAAGTGGTTATATTTGTCATGTGGAACACTTCTACCTTTCAAGCATCTTTATATTTATATTGTTGTTCCTATATTTGTGGTGTGATCCCTTAAGAAGTTGTGCATCCTCCCAGAGGCACTCTCTTGACTGGGTCTTGAGTGATTTTCATCTATGTGCCATTGATAAGCAGTCCAATAGAGTAAGATCTATTGTGAGCATGCTTGGCTTGATGTGTTGATGGTTGTATCACCTTGATTATCTTTATTTCTTCCACATGCAAGCAATTTGTTAGTATATGTATATTATCTTGTATCTATTGTATCTGTCTTAGTTTAGCCTTGTTGTAATATAAGATATTCTTTACTGTATCTTTGTATCTATCTTGTACTTAATCTTTGTAATATTTTGTAATTAATCTCACTTTATCTTAGTTGACCCCTTGCCGAATCTTAGGAACTAGTCTTATTTGTCCTAGGAAAAGGATTGTATGTTCATACTATTTGTTGCATCTTGCATTGCTACTTAACATCATAGGCTAGAGATTCCCACCAACCATTTAACTAATTAAAACCAACTCCTAGAACCTTAACTCTAAATCTCATCTAGTAACTAGGGTCTAACCCCCATTGGATTCCCTAGGAGTTAGCCTAGACATAAGAGTTTCAAGTCAAAGTGACAACGTGGACTTTGAACCTAGGAATTGTGCCTCAAAGGACACACTAAGTGAGCAGGACTTAGCTCATGTTTGCAAGTGTGTATAATGATGACAACAAGGGGGTTTTGTTCCCACGTGGTTTTCCCTCTTTCCTCACTTTTATTCAGTGTTCATTAGTTGCATTGTACATGAGTACCTAATATGGTCTAGTAGCCGGGACTCATTATTTACTCCATAGTGATGTTCACGGGGGGTTTTGGAGAAATTTCTATTTTCTGCACACTAGTTCAGTGGGAGTTAATTGACTAGTTCTATTTTAGATTTTCTAATTGTAGACCATGTTTATTATGCATGCATTCCTAATTATAAGATTCCATTGCCTATATGAGTGAAGATCATTCACTCATTGATTAGATCATAATATACATTGATTCTTATTATTTATATGGTATCTCTCTTCATTTTCTTGATAAGCTTGGTTTGTGTATGCTTTAGCTAGGTCTCCTATGCAGGTTTCCATGAAACATTGACATGGAGAGGGTCCTAGGACATCCTATTGGGCTAATTCTCCATAGGTGTGGGGTGTTTCTAGGTGAAGACCAATCTAGGTCATGTAAGTGCATGAGATGGTGTGGGGGATGTTTGGGCAAGGGGTGTAGTGATGACAGGGAAATGTAGGTCTTACCTGTGGGTGCCTCTGAAGAGGGCAAGCTGCACCTTGTCATGGATGCAATTGTTTCCTATCCCATTCAATTCCTTTTTACTTTTTTATATTATTTCTTTTTCTTTCAAGAGAATAGCTGGGGGGCACTGCCCTGGCGTGGTGACCAGTGGTGACAACGTTACCCACAATCATTTCACAGAGATGAGAAGGATGGCTCGTGATGAGACCTCCTTTCTCTTGGCTATTCCACTAAGAGCCACTACCTTGGAGCCACTACCCTGGCATGGTGACTAGATGAATAGTAGTGTCATACCACTACATTCCCATGGAACTAATAGGAGGGCTCGTGATGAGACCCCTATCCACCAACTAGGTCTTGAGTTTTATCTTTTTTATGGGTCCCCTCTTTTTCTTGCTAAGAAGCCTTTTATCGCTTTCTCAAGGATCCCTGTGTGAAGCATATCAAGGTTTGATCTTTTGGATTTTAACTTTTTCCATCTACTTTTACCCTCTAGGCCCTTAAACCCTTCTTCCCACAAGGCAAGGTACAACCCTTACGAGATTGGAAAACCCAATGCCCGAACCAATGTAGGGGATAAATGAGAGGGAAGATGATGAAAAGTGATAAGTACGGTGGGAATGGACGATGACCTTTCATATACCCCCCAGTGAAAACTCACTCCTAAGGGAACCAACTTGCTAGGGATTTTTGTCACCCCCCTTAGGTATGGACAAGTCAAAAGGCATAAATTCCAAACACACGTCATGAAGCAAAAGAGAATTAAATGCACATATTCAAATGTTTTTGAGAATCAAAGTGACACATACCATGATACCCAGACTCATTACTTCATGGAGCAAGACCCACTGCTACTTCAGAATCAGTCCTATGGGATGGATGTTGTTGCTGCTGACATAATGGAGGCACTGAAGAAGAAGGATGGGCCCTCCAGGGTCAGGATCAAGTCAATATGGCTCTCGGTACTCAATGTCTAGGACATGTGGGCCTTGAGACATAATCTCCTTAGTTATCCCTAGGATAGGGGATAACAATAGCGATGGTGGGTATCCAGAGAGAGACAACGAGTATCAA
>JASDQU010011454.1:269319-291969 GCA_032191745.1 Picea mariana | reverse complement strand
TCAAGGTTGTATAAATTCACCAAGTTTTCTGACGATGACTCCTCTATTCTACTTACACATAAGGAGAGTACTTTGCATGCACCTCCAATGCAACATGCATATACTTTTGTTCTTCCATTAGTTTCAGACATCAAAGATGATTCCATACACTCAGATTCTGTACATGGAAATAAGCAGGCACTATAGCCAGATAAGAAGCCAACGCTGAAGCTTCAACAGATGCCCAAGAAGGCACATACCACACTTCAGGCAATAGACAACCTTGCAGGGAATCCATTGGATTTGAGGATGACTCGATCTCAACATGAGGAGCCTTCTCATGTACTTTTAGCTTTAGAACCTACGATTCCCATGCATTTCTATATGGTTCAATCTACTGATCCATAGAACTGCAATAGGGTTGTGGGGAATCCATTATGGAAAGAAGCCATGCAGAAGGAGTATGACTCACTCCTACAGAACCAGAATCGGAATCTGGTTCCACATCCACTAGAAAGGAATATTTTCAGGTGCATATGGGTCCACAGGATCAAGAGGTACAATTCCCGATAGGTTGCCAAAGGACTTCATTAGATCCATAAATATTTCTAAATCTTCACGAAGACTTTTAGTGAGCAGAAGTTTCAGACTTTGCAGGATCGTCTTACATTGAAGAACATAGTTGCCTAGCAGCTGCCATTTTCTTCTTTTGATACATTATCTTTTGAGGGGGGGTTTTGTTCCCACGTGGTTTTCCATCTTTCCTCACTTTTATTCAGTGTTAATTATTTGCATTGTACATGAGTACGTAAAATGGCCTAGTAGTCGGGACTCATTTTTTACTCCATAGTGATGTTCATGGGGGGTGTTGGAGAAATTTCTATTTTCGACACACTAGTTCAGTGGGAGTTAACTAACTAGTTCTATTTTAGACTTTCTATTTTTACCATCACTATTATGCATGCATGCATTCCTAAGGAAAGTTAACTGCTTGATTTCTTTTATTAATTATGGAATGCTTTTCCCTATATATGAGTGTATTCCACTCATTCATTGTATTATATTGATCATGATATATGTATCAATCATCAACTCAATAGAGTAGTGTGAATATATTTTCTCATTCTTCCATATTGAATATCTCTTCCTTTCTTGATAAGCTTTGTTTGTGCATGCTTTAGCTAGATGTCCTGTGCAGGTTTCCATGAAACACTGACACAAATTCCAATAATGAATCTCATGATGATGAAAGAAAGATGACTTTATTATTTCATATAAGAGTTGTATCTAATCACACTAAGATAGATACATTATTTGATCTAGGTTCCCAAGTAAACTTAATATCTGAAGCACTTGTCAAAAACATGGGTCTTGAAACTAAACCACATACAAATCCTTATCCTCTTGGTTGGGTATGTGATAAAGAAAAACTTAATGTCACCAAGAAGTGTAGGGTAAGATTTTCTATTGCTTAAAAGTTGATTGATGAAGTGGATTTGGATGTTGTATCACTTGATATATGTGGCATAGTGCTAGGGAGTCCTTATATTTATGATAGAAAAGAAGTCTTATTTCATCATGAGAATAAATATTACTTTACTAAAGGGGGAGTGGAATATATTGTTAGAGCCCACAACATGAGGGTAAACACAACACTTGTTAGTGAAGGACAAATGAAAAGACTCATAAACAATAATAAGAGATATGTACTCATGGTCGTAAGAGAAAAGGATGTCGTAACATCTGATGCCTTCCAAGGATGTGATCCTTATCATAAGAAATAATTGATTGATATTGTTTCTAAGTATGATGACATTGTTCAGGAACCAGATGGATTCCCTACTAAGAGGGAAATCCAACATGAAATAAATCTTCAACATGATTCTCCTCTTCCTAATGTGGGCATGTACGAGATATCAATTGTAGAGATGCCATAAATCAAAAAGCAGGTACAAGGCTTGTTAGATCAAGGGGTCATCAGACCCAGTTCATCTCCTTGTGGTTCTCTGATCATGATGGTGCCAAAGAAGGATGGCACATGGCGAATGTGTGTCGATTATTGAGCCTTAAACAAAATCACGGTGAAAAATCGATACCGTCTTCCTTGTATATATGATTTACTTGATCAATTAAATGATGTTGTTTATTTCACTAAGTTGGATTTACGCAGTGGATACTATCAGATTAGGGTTGCAGAACAAGATGCATGGAAAAATAAGACCAAACATGGATTGTTTGAGTGGTTAGTTATGCCATTTGGGCTTTGTAATGTTTCAACAACCTTCATGTGTGTGATGAATGATGTATTTAGGCCATTTATAGATGATTTTGTAATTATATATTTAGACTACATTCTTATATTTAGTGGGACTTGGGATGAACATGTAAGGCATGTAAAGCAAGTATTAGATACTTTGCAAAGGGAAAAGTTGTATGTAAAAGTTTCCAAATGTGAATTTGGAAAGACTTCACTAGTGTACTTACGACATATTGTAGGAGGAGGACAATTGAAAATTGATCCTTCCAAAATTGACGTAATTTTAAATTGGTCTGAGCCCACAACTGTAATCGAAACACAGAGTTTCTTGGGTGCATTTCAGTATTGGAGGAGATTCATAGAAAATTTCTCTTTCATTGCAGCTCCTTTGCATGCCTTAACCAGTGTGGAGAACACTTTTCAATGGGGAGGAAAGAAACAAAGAGCCTTCGACACTTTGAAGGAAAAGATCAGTACCACACTAGTATTAGAATTACCAAATATTCAACATCATTTTGAGATTGAGACAGATGCCATCAGATACACCATGGGTGCAATATTGATGCAATATCGTAAGCCTATCTGTTACCACTCTGAAATGTTTAACAAAGATATTGTTGACTATCCTACATATGATAAAGATTTGTATGCATTAGTTCAAAGTGTAAAGAAATTGAAGCACTACTTGTTAGGGAAGGAAACAATCATACATATAGATCATCAACCCTTACATTATCTCCAAGCACAAACCAAGCTACAACAATCTCGACATTACAGGTGGATGGGTTTCCTTCAACATTTTCATTTAGCAATCAAATACAAAAAGGGTACAAGTAACAAGGCAACTGATATGCTTTCTAGACCTCCTATTGCTGCTTCTATTATTTTGAAGAATGCTTCTTTATATAATGATAGTTATGTGGAACAATATGTTGTTGATGAATATTTTAAAGAAGTATATGAGAATCTAACCCATGGTGCACAGGTAGAGAACTATTGTCTACGGGGGAAACTACTCTACCATCTTGGAAAGCTATTTATTCCTACAAGTGAACGATTCCATGTAATATGAGAAGCTCACACTTCTCTTGTATCTGGGCATTTTTGGGTAGGAAAAACTATGTCTCATATGAAAAGGTTTTGTTACTGGCCTCAGATGAAAGAAATTGTAACTAAATATGTAAATGGGTGTGTGATGTGTTCTACTTCTAATCCCACTAATAGAAAATTAGGGCTATACTCACCACTTCATGTTCCATCCCATCCATGGGAGAGTATCTCCATGGATTTTGTAGGGGGTTTACCAATGTTGAAAAGGGGTCATGACTATTTGTATGTAGTAGTGGATAGTTTTAGAAAGATGTGTATCTTGATGCCATATAAAAATTAGATCATTGCTGAGTAGACTTCTAATATGTTCTTTTAATATGTTTGGCTTCACTTTGGGTTACCCACACCCATTATCTCGGATCGAGATACTCGATTCCTTGGATATTTTTGGACAAACTTGTGGAGAATAATGGATGCCAAGTTGAAAAGGAGCACTGCTTTCCATCCATAGACTGACGAACAGACAAAGGTTGTTAATCGAACAATGGTACTTTTGCTTCGAGGCTACTGTAGCAAGCATCCCAAGTTGTGGGATGAACATATACCCTATGTACATCATGCTTATAATCAAGACTTACATTCCTCCACTTAGTGTTCGCCATTCGAGACATGTTTTGGATAATTACCTAAGGTCCCTTTGGACTTGATGTATGGGAGAGATGTCGATTCAAATGAAGAAAGAAATGAATACATGGCTCACAAGTTCATTCAAAGGATCCAGTAGGTACACCAAGCAGTCAGGGAACAATTGGAGAAAAGTCAAGCACAATATAAAGCTCGACATGACAAACACATGGTTGATCATCAGTTCCAGGTTGGAGACCATGTATGTCTTCACATCAACAAGGAGAGATTGAAGGGTGAGGGCAAGAAACTCAAGCCCGTCCGATATGGACCCTTCACTATTTTGGAGAAAAGCGACACTAATGTTTTTTTTCTAGATCTTCTACCATATATCTAGATTTAATTAGCTATAAATGTGGAAAACTTGAAACTTTTTGAGCCTCCCATGATCATGGATCAAGGTGAGGAAGTTTCAATACCTTCAGTTGATGAGTTTGCTCCTAAGTACTTGGACAAGTTGAAGGAATATATCATCCTATATAGAAGGACGAGGAATTCATGCAGGGGTGATGTTGATTATCTTTGAGTGGGATTAAAGGGAACACATCCAAGAAAATCAAAGTGGATTGAGAAAGGAAAGGTGGGGGAACTCTTCCCTCACTTATCTATTGATTGATGAAATCTTTTGGTGGTCCAAAAAGATCTCAGTGGGAAGGCGTAATCCAAAAAGGATTCAGAGAAGTCTAAGGATAACTCAACATTCACATAAGCACCTCAGGAAGCTTAGAATGGCCTCAACAGATAGAGAAGGGGAAAAAATTCAAAGTCCTCAAAACTTAGTGAAATTGGCATCATCACAAAGAGCGCATCACAAGATTTCCAATGACGTAAATGGATCGTCAAATGGAGTTATAGATCGAAATATATTCATGGTCAAAGTTTTGGTCAACCTATCCCAATCATCAAGGATGAGTCAACATATGTACTGCTGATGTCAGCATCAATATGAATTATGTCAGTGTCCGTACATGGTATGTGGCACACACAGAGGGTGACATGTGTCATAATGACATGGAAACACTAGAGGTTGCCATGTGTCACTTATTTTTAGACTTTTTCGATCAGTCTATGGACCAATGGGAAAGTGCCACATGGCAGTCTCGACAACCACATGGAAGACCGTACAACCACTCGACAGGTGACATGGCAGGATGATGTGGTAGAGGTGACATGGCATGTACATGAAGTATGGTGACATGGGCCAATGAAAGGTCATCATGTGGCACAGTCATGGGATGGCACGTGGTAGCGAGAAAATGCTCAAGGACGCCAACCAACCAAAAATTTCAAAAGTTGGCGGGGTTGGCTGGCGCAAACCCTCAATCTTCCAAGTTTGGTATGGATTCTGCCAAATATGGCCGGATGAAACCACTTTTACGAAGTTAACCATATCCACCAAAGGCTCCACCAAAGTTAACCAATCCGCCAAACGAACTCAACCAAATATACCATACGCTGTAACAATACACCAAAAATGAGAGTTCACGGGTTCAACCCTGGGATCTCCCCTAACCTCTCCACCTTTTCATTGTTCACCCAACCACTTGGGATGGGGTGTCACTTGGTATAGTTCAACCATATTATTATTTAAATTTTGAAATCTGCCAATACATGAGGGGGGATAAGACCAGGACGTCCGACCGTACGGACGGAGGCACGAAAAACAAGACATTTTTCCATTAATTTATTGTAGGTGTAGGCACAAAAGCTGAGATAGAATTTCTCTTGGGCCTGGAAGTGCCAGACTTAGATCGAGGTGTGGAGAAAATAATTTTTGGGTAATTCGATGCCACAAATTTAGTGGAGATATTTGTTTTCTGATATGAGCAAAGCTTCTGTAGCTTAATTCCAGAATGAGGTATACGTATGTATTTTGCCACATTCTTTTGCCGAGTTAATAAAAAGGCCTACCCATTTGAGAGCAAACCCAGAGGCATAGTCTACCAGGGATGAAATCCATTAAGAAGTTTTTGTGTTTATATCTGATGCTTATGTCTCTTTATCATTGATCTTTCCTTCTTTATGGTGCATTTCAGTTTATGCTCATTTAGTGCAATTCTTTAATAAGTCACCTTGATGAAAAGATCCCGGATCAAGAGTCATGACTATTGATTATGTGTATAGAAATGTGAGACTATGAATTATTATAACAATCATTTGGAATAACACAAACATACACATGTGGTTTTCTTCAAGTGGTATCATAGCCATTTTTTCATTGCACTCATATTCATGACTAGTCAAGCCTATGTGTGAGCCTATGCTACAAGCATTGTGTGAGCTTGTGGATGAAGACCAGTTTTCCTCATTCAAAAAAATGGTGTGAAGGTTAGGATTCCAAGTACTATCACTTAAGGTTGCTAAACAATTCTTCAACATCCATTTTGGTGCCCTATAACACTTGACGACCACTAAATCAATAAAATACCTCATATTTTTCCTTTAAAAATGACTTTGTTTCTGGCATTCAATCAATGTTTTATTTATAATGTGGATTAAGTTTTTATTTGTCGATTTATATACATCTTTACCTTGTGGATAATAATTAGCTGAGAATCATCAAATGATTCTCTTTTTTGAAGCAAATTTAGCCTATTTTAATGAAGAAAAATATGAAACATTATAAAAAACTAGCATTGAGGGAACACTGAACATGGTAAAAGGATGATGCTCTAGGAATTGGATCACAATATGTTAACTTAATTTTATAAGTGGTATTTCTTCTGCCCATATAATGAAGTAATCCATAGTAGTCAAGATGTACTTGTGCTACTTAGAGGAATTAGGATTAATTTCTCCAATGTTGTCCAATCCCCATTGTTCAAAGGGTTTGTCGGTTTTCACTAGTTGCAATGGTATAGCTACTTTATTTTATTTCATGGAACTCATATGAAAAGTATTGCATTTTTGTACATAATAATGTACATTCATGAAGTGTGTGGTCCAATAGTATCCAACACTTAATATTTTGTGAGTAGTTGTCTCGCTAATGAATTGCCTACCAATAGGCCCATCATGTAAGCCTTGTAGCTCATTTTATACATCATCCTTTTAAAAAAATATAAGAAGTACACCATGATAGTGTTTTAAAAAAATAATACCATTGATGAGATAAAATTGAGCAAACTTAATCCTAAATGTTCTTCTTTCTCACGATTCAATGTAGTTGGGACCATTCCCATGTTGCATGTAATGTTTCATATCATCATACTATGAATCTATAATTTATGGAATGTACAATATATCATTAGAAACCATTTAAATTTAATTATTCCAACCTTCTTCTTCCACAATTACTTGTTCCTATGACCTAGTTGCCAATTTATAGAGTCTTTAACTAGGAGCTATTTTAGTTGGTTTGAATTGGAGATCATATTCATCAATAGCAATTATCCATTTTTTTGTCATTTTTCCAAGTTCTTTTTGTATGAAGAGTAATATGATACTTGGGTGAGGAACTATAACCTTAGTGTGGCTCTTCAAAATGTATGGTTTGAATTGCTTGATAGCGTTGAATATAGCATAAGCTTATTTATCAATTTTTGTATAATTTGATTCAACCACTTGTAGGCTTGTGCTCTTAAAAGAATCGAGTATTCTCCTTGTTCTCCTTTTTGGGTCAACACAACTGCCAAAGAATAATTCGATGAAAAATCATTTAGCTTAAAATTATTTTGTGAAATTAGGATTGTGCAATGAAGGATCATCAATAATAACAGTCTTGATTTTTTAAAAAATGTTCTTTCCAGTCCATGTCTACTTGAAAAAAATGTCCTTAATAATTTCATCTAATGGATCAACAATCTCTACAAAGCTCTAAACACATATTCTCACAAAGTTTATCTTTCGAAAGAAGGACTGCATGGACTTCTTACTATGAAGACCATGGATTTGTGTGATCACTTTGGTTTGCTCAAGGTCAACTAGAATACCATCTTTTGAAATTGTGTGGCATAGTGATTTCCTTCTACAAAAACAAAGATGCTTTTCTTTGGGTTCAAATAAATTCCATATTTATTGCATCTTTCAAAGATTTTCTTTAGGTGATGAACATGGTCAACTCTTTTCTTAGAATATACCATAACATCATCCAAATAAACTACTACACTTTGGTTTATCAAACCTTGGAAAGCAATATTCATAGCTCACTAAAAGGTTGCACCAACATTTATCAGTGCAAACAACATCCTCTTGTAAGTGAACATTCCCCATTTTATTTGAAAGGTAGTTTTTGGCCTACCAACTCAACTACTAATACTTGGTTTTCCATTGATGGAAGATGATAGTTATCCTTTTTAGATTCTCTGTTCATTCCTAAAATTGACACATAGTCAAATTTCTTTGGTCTTATTTCTTACTGTGACCAAGTTTACCACCCAAGAAGAGTGGCGATCTTGACAAATGATCTTAGCATCAACTGGTTTTTTACCAAGGGTTCCAATGTCAAATGAACTTTCCTCATATTATCCTAAGAAAGACTAGGATCTATTTTCATAAGAATTACATGCTAGATAATGTTTGTGTCATATGTCTTCAAGTCTTCATAGTTCCAAGTGAGAACATCTTTTTACTATTTAAACAATCTAATGTAAACTTTCTTGTTGGAATTCGTACAAGAAGTGCCCAAATTAACATTCTTGAAATCCTTTTCAATGCTAATATTGATGATTTAATACCTCATGGAAGAACTAAATGTCTTAACATTTAAATACCTTGTGAATCTATCTTGTAGATCAAATAAAGTTTCCAAAGAAACAACACTTTTACAGACCTTATTAGACTTCATTTATGTCATGCATTCTTGGTAATATTGTAGGGATTTGACATGTTATTCATCATCGATTAGCATCATTAGTTAGAAATTGAATTGTTTTCTGATCATCATTGAAAAATTTCTAACTAGTGATATTTCCAGGTATTGAGGGCTTGGAAATCAATTCAATAGAGAATTTATTGATTTTGGACTCTTCTAAATTTGTGAGTCTATAAGAAGTAGTTGGTAAAGAATATTCATTTGTATTCTTATCTTGAGGAATATAATCAATATTTAAAGCTTTAAATTTACTTATTAAATTCCATACCTTGAGTCATAATTCCTTAAGTGAGGTGAATGACAATGGATACAATTTCTTACCTATCTCACAAAAATTTTAGAATCACCAATTTTTTTATACTTTTAACATTTAAATCAATGGATTTTGTAATACCTTGTACCAAAGCATCATATCCAAACATGTTTTTGGTGAATTCAAATTCTAATCTACAGGAGGTGAAAGTGCATTTTCCATTGGGATCAATCAATAAACATCCCACCCTAGAACCCTCCTATGATTTAGAACCATCAAAATACATGATCCAAATGTTAGTTTCTGCATCTAAGTTAGAAACACTATCTTTGAAAAAATTAACTATAGTATAGTGAGAATTATTAGTTTGAGTATGATGAAGGAGCTCATCATATTTGTTAGACTAAATAGGTGAACTTTCAATTATAAAGTTCCAAAAGTTTAATTATAAAAAGTAGTTTCCCAAAATTGAGTGTGAGAAAGTAATAGATTCATTTGGTGCTTCAATGTCTATGATTGTATTCTTCATATGTTGTTTTCAATCAACTTAGACCTTGTTAGGTTCCCCTTTTTAGGGCAGCAAGAGATGAGACCAGTCTGAAGAAAAATAATCCTTAACTTTTATGACCAATCCTTGATAAAAAACAAACGAGAATCCTCTTGAATGTCGACAACTGTTATGCCGATTATTTGGTGATTTTTTGAATTTGACCCTAATCAAATCATAACATATTTTAATTCACCACTAAACTTAGATTGTGATCTATATAATTGAATGATGTGTGTTGTTCTCTTGGTGGGTGTATAATTCATTTTCTTGTAGATGGAATAATACATCACATTTGATGATGCTCTCGAGTCTGCTAGACAATTATGCACTGTAAAGACTTCAATCATTAGAAGGGAAGGTAGGATTTTTTACTTTGAATTCTTCCTAATAATGGTTGCATTAACAAATAATCTCCATTTTGATCAAGGTTTTTCTACAAATTGGATTTCTATTGTGATTTATTTTGTTCTTGTAGAGCATTCATCAAGAGTTCCTTTTGTTGCAAAATATGACATATATAAAAAATAGAAACATTATCCTTCACTTTTTCATACCTTTGGTTATCCCTTGAGATGTTCTAGGCTGTTATTGGAACGATGTTGGGGAACCCTAGGGGCCAAGACTCAGGATGAATCTTAAGACCATATTTGTAGTGAAATAATTGTGCAATATTTGGGAACTTCTTCCCTCTTTCTCTCTCTTTGTTTTTAAATATAGGACCTCAAACAATTCTTATCTTAGTTGACAAAAGATCTCAACTATCATACGCATTTTTCCACAAGTGTTTAAAACAATCAATATTTAAAGGAGGATGAAATGGTGGATCAGAGGAAAAAAAATAAACGTACATGGCACTGCTAAGAATGAATCTTCTAGCCTATGGAAAACAACAGCGTGCCGAGCAATTAAGAATTCAAAAAATCTGACATATGCATACAAATCAATAAAAATTTGCTTCAAATAGTTAAAATCTTCACACATTCAAACACATGGAGGTACCCTCTAAATATCTTTTAAATGCACAAATAAAATGACAAGAATTTCTCATACATTCAGAGGAAATCAATTCTGTGTCATTACCAGACATCATACAGTAACACTGAACATGGTGAATGGATTGCTTCTTGAGATTTTAAATATTAAATCTTATACAAGAAAAACAAGAGTGGAAGGAGATGCTTTACAAGAACACAAATATTGTAAGGAAAGAATTATAGACTGAAACTTAAACATAGGGGAGGAATCTATGTTGCCTGTTGTATTTATCAATTGACTGTGCTCAAGGTATTTGGTCAAACAAATCTGGTTTTAAGAATCTCTTCAATTCCCCAAAGTGTTTACCTTGAAAATGGGTGCATGTGCTCTCTTTTGTTCCTCTCTCTCATTCCATAAATTGTTTCTTGAAACCACTTCCAACTTCTTGAAACCATTTCTCACTTCTTGATTATTGCATGGTTACTCCCTGGTAAAATCGTAAAAAACTCTCACTATGTGCTA
Source organism: Picea mariana (assembly GCA_032191745.1). Lineage (NCBI taxonomy): Eukaryota > Viridiplantae > Streptophyta > Pinopsida > Pinales > Pinaceae > Picea > Picea mariana. The sequence continues at coordinate 280,886 of JASDQU010011454.1, read as the reverse complement.
GAGTTCTATTATGAGAAGACCGTGGAACCAATGGAAACTCTCTAGCTAAGAAAACTATTTAATTTTTTCCCTTTAAACACGTGAAATCATTTTTTATAGTGGCTCGATGCTCAAAATCAAATCATATAAACAATGTAGCTCAGCCATCTTCAGATCAATATCGACGAGTAATCTCAACTATTGATGGGTGGCCCAATGAGCTCATTACCTTGAAACCTGAAATCAAAACTATGAGGATCGTGCGACTCAACAACTTTAATATCTATCATTTACAGGTGATCGTGACTATTGATCATAGTCGTACCAATCATAGTGTTCAAGGATTGCCAATGTGAAAAACACAACAAGCATCAAATCAATCTACTCATGTCTAGATCATCGATTGGAGTCACACCCATTAGGGCGATCGACATTTGGGATTCAATAGGAATCCGACAAGGGAAATCTAAGAATTCATCTTGACCATTGATCAAGGTGTTGGATATGGACTGGGAGTCGTTGATATAACTTGATCATGAGAGAAATTTTGGATAAGAAAAGTATATCATCCTGACGCCAGCCTGGACACGTGGAACCTTCTCGTTGGTCTGCACTAGTGCAGATGTGGAAGATGGGTCGGAAACCTGTCAATTGGTTCTGATACATTTACCTATGTATCTAGTGGATTCCACATGTGCACATGGTGGCTTTGGATTGGCTCTGACAGTGCCCTGCTGGTAGGCTGACGTGACCTCCTCCCGAGAGACTACAATATCTGAGATCAGATCTTGACCGTTGATCGGGGGCATGCTGTTGTGAGTGGGAAATCCCTCTACGGACTAGCACTTAGGATTTTATCATGCATGCAGAAAATACCTAAAGATTCCTAGTTTCTACCGTTGTCCTGGACCTAATCCCCATTATTCTTAAGCAAATATGTAGTTAAGAAGATCAAGTGAGCATACGTTATTTCGGGCGTTTGATATCAATCCTTCTTCACGCTTGATCGCTCTTTGACTGCAGCTCTCCTCCCAAGCTTGACCTGCATTCACACAAGACAAACAAAGAACTCCACATGCATTTGATCTATAGATTAATGGGTTAGATATTTAATCAACATGTATACAATAAACCATGAAAACCTCATATGGTGGGATGAGAAAATTAATTCTTTATTATTAACTTCAACAAATCAACTTACAATGATGAATCCGGCCACTGCTCCACGAACTTGGTCCTGGGCTCCTCTTCAACTGTCCTCCAACTTCTTTTCTATATATTTCTCTTTGCACAAGGATGGCTAAAGGTTGGGACAAAGGGAATGCACAATCGGGTATAGTTTCTTTACTATGATTCTCCTCTTCCAAATGGGACCCCTAACCATTCTTTTATAGGCTAGAAGAAGCTATGTATTTGGTCGAACTTTTGACCATGCATGGCCGAAAGGTTTAGTTAACTCACCCAAAACTGTGTGTTCTGTCAACAACTTTCCTTTTTTCATGATTTTGTAGGTACACATAGGCTGTCTTGGGTTAGCTAGAGTGTACACGAGTGCAGTAATGGAGCAGGGTGTGTGGGCCTTTATAAAAGGGTTTTTTAAGAAGAGTTGTTCAACAATGTTTTGGAAAAGAAGGAATCTGAGATGGCCTGATGCCAGATAAGCATGTTTGGTGGAAATTAGGGTTATAACAGATGCCCCCTAATGTGTGAGGTCAGAAGAGCATATGATGGCCGAAATACATTAACAATATTCACCAACGTTTTGAACAAGTGAGCCCAGGGACTAGAAATCGGGAGGAGCCGTCTGCAAAAATAATAATTGTCTCACCGAGGCGGGCATACCCATGCTCGGGATAAAATAAAATCATGGCTACCAATCAAATACATTGTAGATCCATGTCATATAACTATATAAAGTGTAGCCGCAAGCAATACACAACGGAGCAACATCTCGAAATCAAAAATATATACGTGTAGAGTACCCATCTTCTTAGAAGCTGATAAGGCCTGATGGCTGGAGATGAGGTCTTTAGAGCTCAAGCAACAACTTCAAAATATTCGAAACTCGGGTAGGAGTGTAATATGAGTGTACGACTTCACTACCCAGAGGTCTTCAACGACTTGTCGATCATGGACTAGAGAATCTTGATGATCAGACTGAAAGCTTCATTGATTTCGAACAAAGACTTGATTGGATGTTCAGGATGGCTGGGTATGAGGGCAAGAGACAAACTGCAGAGGGGTTTCCTTAGGCTTGGTAAAAAATTCCCTTGGACAATAGCATGAAAAATGATGAGACTCAGGCATCATGGCATTAACATAAGTTTACAAGGCAGGATGCAATGCAAACTCTCCATATGTTTGGAAGAATAACCAAACAGAGGAAGACACAACTCTATGTAGCGAGAACAGTTTCCTAAGGTCGTATTAAATCCCATAGTTTGACGAACAAACAGACAAATGTGCTTTATCCAAGGGCGACTCATTATGCTGCCAATAAAGAAAATACTTTTTCCTTCCTCTTTTTGGGGTATATTTGATTTTTTTTTGTCTTTTTCAATAATTTTGGAAAAAGAATAAAAGAATGTTACATTACAAAGGAGGAATGAGTGTTGTAAACATACAAGTTCAAGGAACAGGGACAAGACTGATGTTCAAAGTAAGGACACTCGGGAAAATCCTCCAGGGGCCAAAGGTGTCAAGACGCAGAGGCAAAGTGCTATAGGGCTTGTGTATAAGGTATGCTTTAGATGGTTCAGTTCAGATTAACATGGAGCCGACATTAGACCAAAGATGTAGGTATGCAAATGTGGTTAACAAAACACACAATGGTAACGTCCTTCAATGTAAGTTTAACGAGCCCAGAGAAGGTAAGCTCGACGATTTTTCATATTTAGAGAGTCTAAAAAAATGTAAAAGGAGACTCCACTGGGGTACCTTTTTCGAAGGTAGTCTAGTCAATTCGAAAAAGGGGTAAACTAGCACCAAAAAGATGACTATTCAAAACCATTTTAACGAGTGTGATAAAGACAAGATCACTTGGCCATTTTTTCATTTTTAAGGAGTCCGAAGAAAACTTAACTATGGTCTCCATCAGGAATGTTCTTCTGGACCATTTTAACAAGTGCGAAAGAATAAGGTCACTTGGCGATCTTTTCAATTTTAGGGAGTCTGAAAAGAACTTAACTATGGACTCCGTGGGGGTTCCTTTTTTGTACATTTAGTCCCTCAGGCCCAAAAAAGGGTTAAAATGATACCTGAGAGTACTCTTCTAGAGAACTGAAGTTCTTTAGAGTATACCTTTGTTTGTACAATTGACTGTCCGAACCAAAAAAGGGGTAAACTACCACCGAACAGACGTGACTTCAAATTTAGTTTAACGAGCGTGACAGGCCACAAGATCGCTCGACAATCTTTTCATGTTTAGAGGGTCTGAAAAGGGCTTAAAAGAAGACCTGTTATGTTTTTTGGGAGTCCCGAGGGTGAGGTCAAGAGTGAAAAGAAATCATGCAAATGAGGCTGAAACTCGTAATCAGGAAAAAACAACAAGGACTCCTGAGCCTACATTCATTAGAGACAGCATGGACATCATAACGAAACCAGGATCTACCTAGGGCATCCATGTTCCGATAAGCTCTACTACCAACTCACGACACTTCTAAAGCAGCAATGATGGTTCTGTGTTGCAACCTGATGGGATCAATCCTATGGAAAAGGGATAAAGAAAACGAGCTACAAAAATCAGGGTGTAAACCTAACCTACATGCTCAAGTTGATCATCTAAGGTTTTTCCACGGACCATCAAAAAGTTACCCAAAACTCCAAAAAAAAAGTCCTGTTACCCGATCATACCCTTCCAACGCAACTCCTGAATCACTCTAAATGGTTTTTGGTTTAAAGAAAATGATAAGGGGAGCCAAAAAAGTGACAAAAAGAGGCCAAAAAGTCTATAAATAGAATATGGCAGCTCATTATCACCATTGCTGATTTGGAAATTGACTCTGAAGAAAAAAAACCCCTTTGATAAAAGTGGTGATTCCGGGAGCTACAGTGGATGAAACGACCATCTGTTTGGACCAAGTAAGTATAAACTCTCTCCTCTTGCAATTTAAATATTTATGTATGCTTTGGGTTTCAATTTTTTGGGGGGCGTCGACCTTCAAAAGGTCAGCCCTAGGTCTATGCGGGCTGTCTTATGACAGGCCGCGTGTACATTCAGGCAGAGGAAAAACTGCACGCGTGTACATGCGATTGTCATCATTACATCCTGCGTGGACCCCCTTATTAATGAAAAAATTAAAAAAAAACAAGGGTTAACCCTCCTGAACTTGGTGTTTTGCAGGATGTATGTTCACTGGAGGGAAAGAGAGCATGAAGAGGTTAGTGAGTTGGTCAGGGAAGACCCCAATGCTGTGGCTGCCTTAATGCAATGTGGGCTGCTCAAGTTCTTCCTATGTCCTTTTATGCGGGCACAACCTAGGCTACTGAATGCCTTGGTTTATTACTGGCACCTCGACGCGGAGGCCTTTATGTTAGAGGGGCAGTCACTGGTGCCTACAACAGAGGACATATACTTTTTCACTGGCCTCTCCAGGAGAGGGGAACCAGTCAATTTTTGGACATTTCCTTTAGGGCCTCATAACATATCAAAATTGATAGGACTTTTTTGTGAGGTTGGTACAGACTGATTGAGCTCTAAGATGCCCATAAGCAAGATCACTGACTTATCAATGCAGGTGATTGTGTTGCTTATTAGGTGGATGACTGGTTCTGCGACTCTACATCAGGCGTCCTGTGCATAGATGAACTATGCAGTCAAGTGCTTAAATGCACAAAAATTTGACTGGAGCACTACACTGCTAGATTGTATGAAGAGGCAGCTGACAGATTGCCGGTTGCGGATGCAGAGGAACTTCGGGTTCAGGATGATTCTATGCTCTTTATTCTTTGAAAGAGTTCCAAGCTTCAGTCCTCGAGTGGTGGTACGAGGACATCAGGCCTCTCTTCCTGCAGTTTGTAGATGGACAGTGTTACTGCCACAACAAGGTGGTGGAAGGACCAATGAGTCCTTTGATGATGATTTCTTCGCTTGGTTGTCGCGACAGATCCCAGTCATAGAGGATTACCCTTATTCTGGGATTGATTTCTCGAGAGATCCTGAGATACCAGTACCTCCTGGTGAGGAGCGAGGAGAGATGGGTAAGTTTGCATCGTTGTTTTGTTTGTTTTTGTGAAACATATGTAATTTTTATGTTGTTTTCTTTTTTATATATCATTTTTTTTATACCAAAGTATTTGACAGATATGTGTTTATTGTGTGTAGATGTGGGACCAGTGTGACTTACTGATTATGAGAGGAACAGGTGTCGTCCTCGGCCAAGGGCCACACCTGCCGCCACAGGGGGACCAACAACAGTAGGAGAGCTTCCAGACGGGGAGGCTGAGAGGGTTTTTAGATGAGTTGAGCGAAACTTTACCTCGCTCACCCGCACAGTCCCTATGGCAGAGATTGAGGATCTTCCACCATCTATGTAGCCTCGTGTAGTGGGGGCACCATGGACATGGGTCCGATTTTTTCGGCGTTTGGCAAACGCTATTGATCATTATAACAGGGCTCACATGCCCTAACCTTAGTTAGTCTAGAATTTTCACGTGTCGAGAGCACTACTTGTATATATTTTTTGAGGGCATAATCCCCATGACTCGTTACTGGTTATATTTTTGAGGCGCTTGCGTCCACCTATGTACTCTGATGATTATGATATTATATATGGATTTTTATGTCTTTTTGTGTATTATGGATCATATTTGCCTTTAAAAATGTATTTACATGTTTATGTGTATGTCCTTTCGTATGTGTGCGAGATTCCAATCTAAAATTTGATTAGCTAGAGTATCTGTAATTTGATTTATTCTCCTAGGAACATGAAAATATGTAATATAATCAAAGCTTCGTTCTAAGAGACGTACCCTAAGGAATCATCGGTGTAAAGTCGGATCATGAACACGATAGACTCTATTTAATTGAGACACAACCAGCTGAGCATCTAAAGAGACCCGGAGATAAGAGATACCAAATGACAGGGCATCACGAAGCAAATCAATAACTGCACTATACTCGGTGACATTGTTTGTGGTGTCACCTGAGCATATACCTTCGGAAGATAATAACTGGCCTCGAGGTGTAAAAATTACCCAAGATGCGGAGGCAAGCCTCCGAGTGTGCCGGCTAACACTGTCTGATTACCCATTGAACACCTCTGATTCGCTAGACATCTGCCACAGTGACAAAAGATAACATAAAAAATGACATGTCCATAATACTAAAGAAACTAGAAAGTAATAGTACAAAGACTATACATATGTTACAAAAAGTTACCCATGGTGACCTACCTATGAGTAATAATTCTTGAGGTAGAGCCCATTTCTAGGCTCTGCCAAAGCATTTCCCTCAAATTCAACCAGAAGATAAGAGTCCTTTTTTAGAACCTCTTTTATGATGAAAGGTACGAACCACATGGGTTTGAATTTTCCTGCCCTCAGGGGGTCCTTATCTTGGTCATAGACCAGGACAAGGTTTCCTTCTGAGAAAATCCGAGGAAGAACAAACCGATCATACTGACACTTGAATTTATGTTTGTGAGCCTCGTTGGCTAGGGCCGCATCACGACGCTTCTCATTGAGCCTCTCAAGGTATAATAACCGCTCTTCAAGTGGAGAAGTGTTTGGCAATAATTGTATTACCAACTTTAGGGACATGATCTGACATTCGATAGGCAAGACTGCTTCCATCCCGTAAATGAGTTGAAAAGGTGAGAAACTGGTTGAAGTCTTAACAGACGTTCGGTAAGCCCATAATGCCGAGTATAACATCAAATGCCAATTTGACTTCGCTGAGTTGATCGTTCGCTGTAGGATGGTCTTAAGAGATTTATTTACAACTTCCACCTGCCCATTTTCTTGGGGGTATTAGGGTGACGAATGTTCTTGCTGCAACCCAAGATTTGATGTTAACTCAGTCATCATTTGGTTCTGAAAGTGACTGCCATGGTCAATGACAATCTCGCTTAGGGCATCGAACCTTGCTATTATCTGGTTGAATAGAAAGAGAGCCACATTCTCTCCATCATCTTTAAACGTTGGCATAGCTTTGACCCACTTCGTGAAGTAGTCTACGGCTACAATGATATAACGGTGCCCCCTTACTGAAGGAGGGTTGCATGTAGTGTAATCAATCCCCCACTTGGTGAAGGGACCAACTGTGATGATAGAAAACATGGGAGCAGGATGCACCCTCATCTTCCGAGAGAAGATCTGAAATAGGTGGCACTTCTGTCCGACACTAATCAAATATTGTATCGAGTCGGTCAAGAAGTGCCACNAAAACATGGGAGCAGGATGCACCCTCATCTTCCGAGAGAAGATCTGAAATAGGTGGCACTTCTTGACCGACTCGATACAATATTTGATTAGTGTCGGACAGAAGTAACCTTCTCGTAAAATGTTTTGGGCTGTTTCCAACCTAGAAAAATGACCGCCGCATGCTTCGGTATGGAAATCGTTAAGCACGATAATTGCTTCTTAGTGAGTGAGACATCGGCACAGGATGCAGTCTACACCTCTTCGATACAACGTATCATCGAGTATGAGATAATTCTTGGCTTGATGGCATATACGACGACACTCATCACGAGAAGTAGAGGTGGGGCACTTCAAAGTATGGAGATAGTTAAGTATATCTCCGTACCAGGGATCCGAAGATGTGATAAAAAACATATCTCCTTTGATAGGCGACTCTTCGGGCACAACATCACCTGACTCAACCGGAAGTTCCGAAATAAGTTTTGTGAAGACCAGTGACTTTTTGGTTTTCGCTGAAATGAAATCTAAGTCAAACTCCTGGAGGATGACTATCCATCTACTGATATTTTCGCCTATTACCTGTCATGTCAACATGTACTAGAATGGATTCACAACATCAATGACGATAGTTTTTCGAAACATAACATAATGACGGAACCGTTGAACAACATCGACTGCTGCCAACACAACTTTTTCGATATGAGAATAATTGAGTTCCAGTCCTATGAGGCTTCGGATCAGGTAATAGATCACATATTCTGAGAACAAGTCATCTTCCTAAACTAAGACCATGCCGATAGTTGACTCTGCTGTAGCTAGGTACAATAAGAAATCTTGGTTATAGTTAGGTGGCCGAAGAAGAGGGGTGGTTGTGAGGGCATGTTTCAATGCATCGAAAGAGCATTGAGCGGCATCGTCCCAATGAAAAGGAACGTCTTTCTTCAGTAAGCACATAAAGCCCTTTGTGATCTCGACATAGTTGGTGATGAAACGTTTTAAATTTTTTTTCTTACCCTGTAGACTCTGAAGTTGAAGGATTGTGCACAGGGGAGGCAACTGAATTATTGCCTCAACCTTGAGAGGATCGACCATGATCCCTGTTGTTGACACTATGAAACCTAACAAACATCCTGATGTTACGCAAAAGATACACTTGTTTGGATTCAAGCGAATATGGAAGTAGCGACAATGCTTAAAGATAAGTCGGAGGTGTGTGGCATGATTCGTTCTCTTGTGAGATCAAGATGCTAAACCATCTAAATAAGCCTCGACTATATGCTTGAGATCATGGAAAGCAAAAGACATGGCCTGCTGAAAGGTTGCTCCAGTGGTTTTGAGACCAAAGGGCATCTTACGATATGCGAATGTACCCCATGGACAAATGAATGCCGTTTTGTGTTAGTCTTCGGGTTTGATTTGTATTTGATTATTATCCTGAAAAACCATCCATGAAAGAGAAGGCCTCACAACCTGCATATTCATTAATTAGCTGGTCGATGAATGGTGTGGGAAAATTATCTTTTGGATAGGCCTTGTTCAAATCACGAAAGTTCGTACATACACGAATCGTGCCTTGTTTCTTATTGACCGACACAGGATTTGACACCCATTGGGTCAAATGAATAGGATAGATAAAACCCGCTTTTAGTAGTTTCTCAACTTCAACCTTAATAGTTACTGCTTTCCTAGGATTAACTGGACGAAGCTTCTACCGAACAGGCTTGGCATCTGGATATGTTGTGATTTCATGTTTGACTATTTTTGGATCGATGCCAGGCATTTCCTCGTAAGACCAAGCAAAAACATCACATAATTCTTTAAATAGATCTGTGTAGATTTGAATCTCTCCGGGGGAGCAGTAAGCTCCGACGAAAACATTCTCCACGACGCCAGGGGTTCTAGAGATATTGATCGGTATGGTTTCAGTGATGGTTTCCATATTACCCTCAGCATAAACCTCGTGTGTAGCTAAGGGATTAATAGGACAAGACCTATCTCCAGTCATAGTCAAGGTGAATTCTCTAGTTTCGATTCTATTTAACTCTGGGAGGAAGTATGATCTGTGATGGAGATCGTCCCAGGGTTTATCTGGACTAGTCATTGCTTCAATTACTGCTTCGTTAGAGGGTAAGAATAAGTCTAACGAATCAGTGTCAGCGAGAGAAACTTGAGCCCAAATAGGCTATAGAGGCGGATCTAACTCTTGTGCAGGAGTTGGATCTGTGTCGGGCAAAGCTTGCTGGACTAAAGAGTACACTACTTCAGCTGCGGACAAGGGCATGGACATGCCTGGGTTCCTTGTCCCATCCGTCGTGGCTGATGGGGAAGGAAGTATCCACGGATCATCAAAGTTAGTCATGTGAAATGATGAAACTTGGAAAATTTCAACCTTATGGTGGTCGGATATGAACTTGACATCACCTTGAGGGGGCAGGTAATCGAAGGTACCCATCAAAGATGGGCACAAACCAACCCCTACATTGACTATGTTTGGTTGGGGATTATCAATAATTGGGACCACAGATACCCCCAATGAAGGGTCAGGTCTAGAGAAAGATAATTGATCAATGGTCACAATCGAGTCCTCGTGTGGAAACAATAAGACCCGAAAAACTGTAGCAACCACTGCTTGTATGGCATAAGTCCAACTCCTTCCTAACAAGAGATTGTAGTCGAGGGACACATCGACTACTTCTACCTTGACGCACACGGTCTTCCCTCTTAACTGCACAGGGAAAGAGGGAATGATACCATGTGGTCAGAATGAACAACCGTCAAAAGCAGTGAGAAGAGTAGGTGACAGAGACAAAACGGGCTGGCCAATGGCCTTCCAACATGCAAACAACATAATGCATGTCTAGGCACCCTCATCAACCACCGTGCGGAAAATATTTTGAGTAAAATTTTTCATGGGGTGAGCCACTACTATATGAAACACTATGTGGTAAGGCAGATAGGGTTTTAAGTTGGTTGTATCTAGAATGATTGTACCTGGATTACAAGTCTTGGTAGTTCCTAAAGCGGTTAACAAATCTTTCCTTTGGGAAAGGCAGCTTTGGAGGACCTCCGAAGCGGACATCACACAAGGGGTTTGAGACAAATCCTCCGCCACAGAATAGTTCTGGGCAGACCTTGCGTTTGGGTTGTGAGAAGCTTTTTTGAACGCACCTTTTGGGATGCGTGTCATTGTTTCACCCAAATTCTACTCGATCTAGAGAGGAAGAGATGGGAGTTCAACTTCTTTTCCCTTCTCAGAAGTGCTTGGTTTACTGTAGTCATGCGCTCTAGTCTATATAAAAGAATCACCCTTCATCATATACACATTCGCAGATGCGGGATTGTTCGAAGATGAAGAGGGTCCTTGACTGCTCCCTTCCACGCTTGTAGAGGCTTGGGTTAGGTTTTTCCCATGCTAAAATGGATTGGTTAACATGGCAGGCTGTTGCTGTGTCACAAAATTTTGGGCCTCTGCAAGCCGAGGACATTGGTGGGTTGGGTGGTCTTCCACGCATAGGTTGCATGGATACCTCACCTTCCGTTTCTCAGTTTTGCCTCTGCCAACATTATTAGTGGGTTTCTTATCCCCCTTACCCTTCTTTCATTGTTTTTTCTTTCCTTCAGGCGGCTGGGTGGCCTTTAGATTTGTCGATTGCACTGTGTGTACATCTGATGTTTTAGTAGGGGGAGCAGCCAAAACAATAGTTTGGATGGCCGCTATGTGTTGTATAGACAATTGCTGCAATTGCTTCGTCAGTTGCTTAGCGGGCTTTGTTTGTGCTGAACCAACAATACCATCGGCATGTGGTCCATCTCTCTGTCTGGTTTTATCAAGTATTGAGCGTGGCACATCTGGCAAGATGTCGTATAATAAACCAGACTGAGAATAGATTAGCTAAAGCTATTGAGCTCTCATGATGGCGTCTTCTTCGGAAAACAATCTCGACGTCACGATGTCTTTGGATAACTGTGGGACCAAAGACTTAAGGAACCACTCGAGCAGGAATGCTGGTGGGACTGACACCTTAATTAAACTCTTCCAGTGTCTCCATTCTCGGATGTGATCAAAGATATGGTCCGCTTTTGTCTGTGCGAAATTGGCTAGCAATTCTGTGCTAGCGTCATATCTCATAGGTAATTGGAAATGGTTTAGGAAAGCCACTGCCAATTCTCCAAAGGAAGAGTATCTTGAGAGGTCGAGCTCATTGTACCATTTCGCAAAACTCCCA
>JASDQU010011454.1:190687-240573 GCA_032191745.1 Picea mariana | reverse complement strand
TATCATTTCGAAGAAGAAGAGGTTTTCTCCCTTTATGGGTTTCCTCGTGAAAATCTGTCTCTGTGTGTATTTTATGTGTGACTGATGATATTTACTCTTACTGTCCATATGCTGTATGTTGGTTGATGACACATGAAGAAATCTTAATAATTGTTTAAAAGGCATAAAATTGTTTAAGCTTATAAACAACTGATTCACCCCCCCCCTCTCAGTTGTTTTAGTATTTCCAACAATAATCACATTAAAAATCCATCTTGAAGAAGAAAAAAGAACATAAGAAGTCATGAAGTCTCAGATAATGAAGAAAGAAGAAGAAGTTGTCACACTGAGAAATAAAATCGTCAATCTCAACAAGAACATTGAAGAGACAAAAATATTCACATCAGTTATAGAGAATGAAGAGAAGCACTCTAGGTTGCTAGAAAAGAAGAATGAAGAAAATAGAAAGAGTTATGCAGAAGTACTCAAAGGAAAGAATCATGGTCAACTAGAATCTAAGAAAACTATTGAAGATACATCTTCAAGAAGACCATCCATGTTCAAGCCACAAAGAAGCTTTAATCAAGATCATGATCAGTCAAGACAAAAATTCAAAAGGACTACACCACAACAAAACTTATTCACTCGTAGGTATGCAAATTTATTTTATGGTCATTATTTTTATTGTACTAATTTTAAACATAAGGTTGTAGATTGCAGGGAGACGTAACATTGAATGTTACAAATGTCATAACTATGGACAGATAGTTAATGATTGTAGAAGCATGAGTAATACTTCCATGAAAGAGAACACTGATATCAGATATAAGAAAGTATGGATAAAAAACCACGAAGAATAGGTGAACAAAGACCAGGTCCCAAAAATCGCAAGATTGACATTAAAACGAGATGAAGAAAATTCTACAGAGAAAAAGAAAGATGTCAGATATAGAAAGTTTTGGAAAATAACTGAAAGAAAAGAAGGACATGTAAATAAGGAACAAATTTAAGAGATTGTACTTTCAAGCATTGTAGTGAAAGATGAATCCACAGACAAAAAGAAAGAAGTCAGAGCTCAGAGAGACGAGGAATCTACCAATGAAGATGATGATGGATACACATCAGAGCATGAATTGTTCTTAGCCATCTAACTTAGAGACTTGCAGGTAATATGAATATTAGACAGGGGGATTCTATGCGATAGCCATGATAGAAAAAATAACCATCCTTCGAGCAGCTTGCAGAGTTTGAGTAGACAGATCCAGAGCAATCAGTTAGCAGAAGTACAATAAGTTGTAGCAGTGAATACTTCATGATAGTATAGTGATAAATGGGTCGGCATTATGGACAGTTGTGCAGTAGAGTCTTGGACAGTATGGACATAGATGGATTCGTAAGAACACTTAACAGGTTTGGATAAATACATGATAGTGGACGAGAGAATGGATTCATAGATTGGTTCAGATAGTGGTTCAGAGACAAATGAAAGTTATCATAATAGATGATAATTACACAAGAAATGGCTCGAACAATGCTAATGGATTCCAAATTGACAGATATTTTTTTGGACACATGCAGTGCATACAACAATTCACATTTAAAATAGAGTAATGATTAGAAACAACAATGACAAAAATTCCTATGAGTTATGGAAATGAAGACCAATAATGCTCAGAAATAACAATGACAAAACTTCCTACGAGTTATGGAAAGGAAGAGCAACAAATATGAAACACTTTAGAGTATTTGGAAACAAATGCTACATCAAAAGAAAAAGATGGAAGAATGAGAAAGTATGACTCTCATGTGGACAAAGGAGTACTTGTTGGTTACTCAAGTACAAGGAAAACATACAAGTGTTATAATATGAGATCGAACAAATTTATGGAAAGCATCAATATAACAATTGATGAAACAGGTGGACGAGAATCAAAAGAAGAAGAAAATAAATTATTGGAACAACTTTATGAAGTGTGAGTAGAAGGGGAAGATGAAGAAGATTAGACAAAAGTAGAAGAGCAAGTTCAACAAGTGCCTCCAAAGACACCTAACAAACAAGTACAGAAGAATCATCCTTAATATCAGATTATCGGAAACAATGATGCAGGAGTTGAGACTAGAAGAAAAATCCATTCACCAGAACAAATGCACTTAACACTGTTATCTACAATTGAACTAAACATTTTTTAAGAGGCCAACAAAGATGAATTTTAGAATAAGACCATGAATGAAGAATTGGATCAAATAGAGAAGAATGACACTTGGGAATTGGTTCCAAGACTAAAGAATAAGAATGTGATTGACACAAAATGGGTTTTCAGAAATAAATTGAATGAAGATGGACATGTTACAAGGAACAAAGTTAGATTGATATTTGGTGAACCAAGTTGGTTCACTATGTAAATATCTAATATAAATAGGACTGTACACAATAATCCATTTAAGGATAGTAAATATATTTAATAATAATTGTATAAGAATGACTAAGATTGATACTGAGAATGAGGGCCTTATATACCCACGCATGGGTGCCCTTTCATGAAGAGACGTGACCTTTCATCAGGAAGATGTCTCTTCATTATTAATCATTAACTATTGATTATTATTTATTATGTTCATAACATTGCCTTCCCTTAAAAATGCTCTTTCCTCAAAGCATATTGATGAAAAGGCTTGATGACTTTTTTCTTTGGCTTGTAAAGTCTTCGCATCATTGATTGTTCTGGGAGTTGTCATATTTGACGATACAAGACGATATGAACCTCTGAGTGCTGAGAAAAATTGTCGAATCAAAAGAGGATATGACCATCCTAATTCAATCAGTGATTTCTTATTGGTAAGATGTTTTAACGTTTCTTGTTGTGACTTATTCTCACCTTTTAACTTCTTAATCTGTGCAATTAAGTTCTGACTATGATTCTTGAGGCGATAAATTTCTTCGTTTTTGTCTATGATAATTTTATCAATTTATTTTCATATTTTTCATTGATAGTAAATATATTTAATAATAATTGTATAAGAATGAATAATATTGATACTGAGAATGAGGGCCTTATATACCCATGCAAGAGTGCCCTTTCATGAAGAGACATGACCTTTTCATCAGGAAGGTGTCTCTTCATTATTAATCATTAACTATTGATTATTTATTATTATTTATTATGTTCATAACATGGTATGTAAAGGATACATACAGGTTGAAGGAATCGAGTTTGAAGAGACATTTGCCCCAGTTGCTAGAATGGAAGCAATCTGATTGCTCTTAGTTTATGCATGCTCCAAGAATATTAAAGTGTATCATATGGACGTGAAATCAACTTTTATGAATGGGGAACTTGAAGAAAAAGTCTACATTGAACAACCAGAATGATTTTAGTTGTCAGAAAATGCAGATTATGTGTGTAGATTGAAGAAGATCTTGTATGGTCTAAAACAGGCTCCTAGAGCATGGTACTCTATACTGGATAAATATCTGCAACAAACACGGTTCATAAAAAAAAGTGTAGACAACAACCTCTACATCAAGGTAACATATTTTATTAATTGAAGTATATGTTGATGATATTATTTTTGGAAGCAATGATGACAGGTTAAGCTAAAAATTTGCAAAGGATATGTAGAATGAATTTGAAATGTCATTACTCGGAGAACTATCACTCTTTCTGGGTCTTCAGATACGTCAAAGAAACCAAGAAATTTTTATTTCTCAAACTAAGTATATTAGATAAATGTTAAAGAGGTTCGGAATGGAAGAGTGCAAACCAGACACCACTCCTATGCAAACCAGTTGCAAGTTGAACAAAGATGATGATTCAAAGTCTACAGACCAGAGGCAATACAATTCAATGATTGGTAGCTTACTATATGTGACAACATCAAGACCAGATGTAATGCAGACAGTTGGACAGGTGGCATGATTTCAAGCAACACCAAATGAATCACATGTCTTAACAATGAAGAGGATTTCCAGATATCTCAAAGGAACATAAGAGTTTGGATTATAATATCCAAAAGGAAAGGATCTATCACTTATTGCCTACACAGATGCACTCTAAGACGAAGCACATTCCAATCAAGTATCACTTTCTACGGGAATAGGTTGTAGAGAAGAAAATCAGAGTTGAATATGTGGGCACAAAAGAACAAGTGGCAGACATATTTACAAAACCGCTTTCAAGGGAAGCCTTTGAGTATCTTTGGCAGAGACTCAGAGTAATTTCTACTCCAAAATGAATTTTTTTGAATGCTTATCTTATATGTCTTAGATTTACACGAGGAAGCACCATAAAGAGGAAAATTTAGGTTGAAAGATCAGTTTCAAAAAGAGTTCATTCGGGGGGAGCAACCCCAAATGGAAAGATACCTTTTCCATTGATGACAAAGGGGGAGAGATTTATCAGATGCAAAGGTAAATGCTTGGAGAAAGAGCGCAGAGGCATGGTTCTAGGGGGAGCGATGGTCACAAGGGGAGCATGAGTGATATGACTTCAGTATTGCATCAAAGTGTTTCTGTCAATTCCAAGGGGTATATTGTTGATTATTTGGGTTGGTTGTCATTGATGTCAACCCTTGAAGAAAGTCTGGTAGTGAATTCCAATAGCACAAAGGTTTGAGTAATGGACCCAAGTTTGTTTGATGTATAATGGTATGAGTTTTAATATATAGGTAAGACTATTCTAGATGCATAGTACATTTCATGTTATTTTCGGTGGTATGTGAAATGTCACATAACTCCTCATGGTTAGAGAGTTATGGCTATGTGAAGTTGGAAAACCCTCATGAGTCATCTAGAAGACCCAAAGGGTCAAAGTAATCATAGTGGTTGCAAAGAATAAATTATTTAAATAATAAAGTGAAGTGATGAGTGTACTATAATTCAAAGTGGATACAAAATAAATTATTTAAATAATAAAGTTAATGGATAAATTACTAAGTGGACAAGTGGTTAGAAGTGGATTAGCCCTAAAATAAGGAAAGTGGTTTAAGATGGTTAGAAGGTAACCCCTTGAGCAAGCTACACAAAAGTATAAATAAGAGGCAAGGGTCTCTCATTTAATTACACTTGAGCATATTGAATATCTACAAGTGACTGAGGTAACCAAAGGATATCTAAGGCAAATTTCAGAGGGAAGGTGAAGTAAAGAAGGCTGAAATTCAAGGGAGGATAAATTCTTTTGATGATGCTTTCTAAGGTATGTTATTTACAGGTCATCCCATCATTTTCAAAATAGCGTTTTTTCTAGAATGATTCAAACCGTGAAATATGGAGGTCATTTAGAAAACATATCCAAGTAGCTATGATAAAATTTTTAGCTTGTGGGTCGGTGTATTTTGGGAGTTACACTCTGTGAAAAATAAGGTTTGTGGCTAGTCCTGAAACTAGTCTAAAACATGTGTTTCGGGTAAAAATGTCATAACTTATTCATAACAGATCCAAATTCTGTAAGACAAAATGTATTGGTTAGAGTACAGTCTTTAGTATTTTGTGTACCATTTTCATATCCATACAACAAATATTCCGTGCGGAGCATGCTATACACGTTCGCTCTTTATAATAAGCCATAATTCAACAAGGTATTCCATTTTTTCTATAACTCCTTTTCTAAGAGGTTCAAAGTAGTGAAACCTAGAGGAATTGCATAAAAGACACTGAAGAACATTGTGTATTATTTTCAGATCTTGATTCATTACAGGTACATAGTTATGATTATTTCAAGTTAGGATTGTTGACTAATCCAAAATTAGTCATGTGAGACTAAAGTAAAGTTTGATGAAACTGCTAGTCTCTTGTTGTTAAAGTTAAGGAAGGTTTGCAGGTATGTGATCATATACATCATGTCTTTTACAGAGTTTAAAATCAAATTTGGATGATGAAATTGATGAGGGCTTTTGGTTGAGGTACATGTTGGGTACATTGTTGAGACAAGTAGTTGATGAGTTGACACATGCATGAGGTGTATAGTTGATGATGTTGGTACATCTTGATGAGTCATAAATAGTTGATACATGATTGGTACATACTTGGTACATGGTTGGAGGCACTTGTTAGTAGTATTGTTGACACATGGTTTATGGATGATGTAGCATACTTGTCTTGGTATATTATTAGAAGTACATATTGATGATGATTATGAGTTCTTGTGTTATTTTTGGTTGATGCACATTTTGGTGATATTGTGCATATGGTTGAGAGTTGTCTTGGTGATTGATCTTGGTGAGTAGATTTGATTTGGTTGAGAAGATTGATGAGACAGGTTGTTGTGATAGGTTGTTTGGACAGGTTATTTTGACAAGTTATTTGTACAGGTTTGGTGCATGGTTGATGCACTTGTTTTATCTCTATCCATATCCCTCTCCATATCTCATATCGTCCTTAGTGATTCTCCGAGTCTCCCCATGCGCGCAAAGTTATTTAACCATCTGACTCCATTGTCATCACACCTTTATCATGCAGTAAAATATTAATTGATGTACAAAGTGATCTAATATACCTTCCTCTTGGACCTTTCAAAAACTCTTTCTCTGCAACAGAGTATGATTTTGCAATATTGACTGAAAACTTGATAATAAATCCTGCAATAATGCTATCTATCCATAAATCGACTGTGTGTGTGACTTTGTTATTGACTTTATGAAGCTGTGCAATATTCTCAGTAGTCCATTCTATTGGTCTTATCCGATTAGTTGGGTGATTGTCCTTCAATATCAGTATCCACTCCTGCAACAAATGTGGAAAATAACAGAAAAATACCTCATGAAGATCAGTGAATACATACCTTTCCAAATATTGGCGTGGTGTATACTTAGAGTTTCTATTGTCTTTCTGCGCAAACTCGAGCTCTTTTGTTGTCAACCATCGTTCAATCTCATGCTTAGTAGGGTTACATGGTGTGAACATCTCCTTTTAATACTGCATTCTCTTCATTGTCCTTTTCAACAAGTCCCTTCGAAACTATTCTTCTATGTTCCAGCCGACAACTGAACCATTTGTTGGAATGTTTGGGATGACCTAGGTTCTACTTTAGGTTTCCAAAAAAACCCTGCAAACCATCGACCCTTCTGGATACTAGAAGGAAAAACTGTGCACATAGTGCACAATGCAGTCTCACCTGAGATGGCTTATGGGTGACTATAGGACCTAGATGTCTACAATTGTGGAAGGGAAGCTACTATGGGGATGATAGACATTATTTTTAGCTCAACATTCATCATATCTACTATTCTAATACATTGTTTCATCAAGATCTACCATTTTGATTTCATTAAAGTTCATTCTGCAATAAATATCATGGTTATTCTATTGTGTGTTGCATTTTAATACTAACAGATCCATTCATTCATCATAACTAAGTAGTAACAAGAAATAAGAGAAACATTCCACACAGAGACACAAGATTTTACCGTGGTTCACCCCCCTGGGCTATGTCAACAAAGATATGGTTATCTTCGCTCTTTTATTATTCTTCATCAAGTTTATTGCGTTGTGCACATCAGTGTTGATTAAGTCGGCATCGGAAAAAAGTCAGTGAAGGTCTAGAAAAAATCGTTTCAGGAAAAGTCGGCAAAAAATTAGAAAACCACGACAAGCATTAAAAAATACAAAATATATTCATTTTTTTCAAAATTTTAAACATATAAAGCAACAACAACATCAGATAAACACATTGGCACATAAATATGGAGAAATCACTGATATATATGTAGTTACTAGTGGATGCCAAATAAAAAGTTTTACATCAATGTCGATATTGAATGATGAAGGGCCTCTCCAATACAAAATGACATCACATATATAATTATAAAATTTATCTCATGATTCATCATCATGATGGAGTCTGTAGATGTCTGATATATAATGAAAAATGAAACAAAACTAGCAGCTAGCTATCTAATATCAACGTCAGCCTCCGCCTCTCCCCCTTTTACAAGAAAATATAAGGGGTTGTTTGTCAGGCCTGCCCCTGACAGTAGAAGGCCCTGCATCTGATAGTGGATGACCACTGGTGTGTGCAGGAGTAGGTGCATCAATAAGTGTAGAAGGTTGTGTTGATGATTGCACACCACCCTCCATGATGTCTTCAGGCCACTCCTGTTCCTCCTCCTGCTCCTCCTCTCCCTATTGCTCCTCCAAGGCCTGTTGTTGTTCAGGTTCCTCATCTATCCATGCAGGTGCCTCCTCCATGGTAGGCATCTCAGACTCCACCCTCCACTTAGACAATACATCAATATTTTCCAAGGAAATGGAATCCACATCTGGTGTTCTATCAATTTTCTTCAACCATAGTCGAAGATTGTAATGGACATACACCAAGTCATTGAGACGTGAGAACTCTAACCTGTAAGAGGATCATAAAAAATTTAATGAGTTTTAACTTTTGAGGGTCATGACTCATAATATATTAGACGGTCATAGACTCATAAATTACAAATTACAATAAATGTAACTGCTCATAAGTTCTAACCTGGTGCGTTTTTTTGAGTGTGTTTTTTCAAATACACTCCAATTGCGCTCACATCCCAAAGAGGTACATGTTTGACTCCGGATTCGGATGGCAAATCTCTGTAAATTTGGTGCCCTTGCATCATAGTTTCTCCACCAAACATCTACAACAAATAAGAAAGAAATATAACATAAATAAAACATAATTGAACTTTAAAGTAATTTTTTAAATTTAAAAATACATAATTGAAATTTGAATTTTAAAAACATAAAGTTCTAAGTTGAACTATCTTCTAAATTCTAATGACTTATGTGGCAACAAAATGTTCCTTGAAGCAATAGCATCTTCATAGCCAAATAGTCCAGTACCATCCTGATACATCTCTTTCTCGCGATTAATATCAAGGTGAATCGTGACATCAGGTGCCATCCTCTGAAGACAAGCATGGAGCCCTTCCATCAACTTGCCATCAAAATCAAAGTTGCATTTGTAGGAAAATGCAGGGTTAAGGAAAATTGCTGCTGCATGAATGGGTCGATGGAGCATCCCGGTCCATCGAGTGTCAATCAAATCCCATAATAACATCTGTCTATGAAACCCGTGGCTACCCTTTCCCACATAATAAGCCCGAATAACTTATTTGGCCTTGTCCATGGCCTCATACAAATAGCCCATTGCTAGCTTATCGCTATCAACCAATCTCAGAACCTTTACCAAAGGTTCACTCACTGAGCACACCTCTACCACTCCTTCCCAGAAGGAGTCACTATACACTAATCTAGCAATGGCTTTCCCATTCTCTTTCCTGCTATATGTAGAATCCCGCCACTCATCACAAACAAACATTTGCTTCAACTCAAACTAACATTGAAGCAAAGACTGAAGAGTAATAAAGTTTGTGGCAAAATGAGTGATTGCGGGACGTCGCAACTCCCTGTTTCTAGTGTGTCTCCTCATGAGGCTAAGAACCCAAATATGGTTATATATGAACTTGGGGACGCTCCTAGCCTGATCAATCACCTCCTTGATGAAGGAGGTTTTCCCCATATCCTCGAGCATCAAATCAATACAATGTGCAGCACATGGAGTCCAAAACAATGAACGGTTCCTCTCCATAAGCAACCTACCAACAACCACATAATTAGCTGCATTATCCGTTATGATTTGCACCACATTATGCACACCGATCTCCTGGATGAATGCATCCATCAACTCACACAACAATGTTGCATCTTTCACATGTGCTGATGCATCTATTGATTGGATAAACATGGTACCCCTAGGACAATGTACCAAGAAATTGAGAAGGGACCTACCCTTCCTATCTGTCTAGCCATCAGACATCATTGTGCATCCAGAGATCTCCCATGACTTCTTGAACTCTGCCAATCTAGAGTTGATGTCCACCTTTTCTTTTTGAAGAATTGGCCCTCACAACTTCTCAAAGGTAGGGCATTTATACCCTGGGCCAACAACAACAATGGCATCACACATCGGTTGCCAAAATGGATTATTCTTGGTGATGCTGAGAGGTATGCCACTCCAGAAAAGACACCTCCCCACAGCCATGTCTACTTTTTTCTTGAACATTGACCTGATGGAAGGTTGTGCTCTAGGGGTGGTTCATTCTGGAAAATAAGATGAAGGCCTCTGGCTCCCGGTACCTGAATCTTTAGAGCCCCTCCCACTACCCTGTCCCTCTGCGGCAGATGTCCTTGAACTTCTTAATGAAATTTCGGTCTTCCTTGCTGCTTTTTCATCTTTATTTTTATCCTTTGTTTCAAGTGCATCAAACACAATTCTCATAATCTCCAGGGTTGATTTAGCACAAACGCCAACATCATGCTTGGGGATTTTAGCTAAATGATATTTCAACCTGCAAATCCCTCCTAACATGTTCACCCCACAAAGTTTTCAATTCAATTTTTGTCAGTTTGTCCCATCTTCAGGGATCCCATACACCCAAAATGGATCCAAAGGCTTCGACATATTTTTTGATGAAATTGACAGCTTCAAAATTCAACCCTAAGGCACAAAAAAACGAAAAAACGATATTAAACCCCACTAGAAAAAAATAACAGCCCATTGGTAAAAAAAATCAGACCTCTAGATTAGATTATTAGCAATGAAAAATGACAATAAGAGGCTGGAGAAAAAATTAACAGCAAGGCTCAAGCTTGTTGTCCCATAAAAGAAAAAACATTACATTGTTTTATGGGCATGAAAATCATGGCAAAATGACCAAAAAAACAAAACAAAATGTAGGCAAGCAAAGAGGCAAGCAAACTTGCAAAAATCTATGGAAAATAAACATTAACATTGAGGGATTTAGATACATACCTATGAATGGAAGATTCAACATCGGTTGGAAAATGAAATTGAACCCTTGCTCCACTTAGAAATCCTTGATGGTGATGATGATGGTTGTTAAGTTGCCTCCACAGTGATTGAGGAAGACCACAAACCCTTCTCCTTCCTTCTCCACAAGCAAAAAATTAGAAATGATAAAAAAAAAACCCAAAATTCAGCCTTATGCTCCGCGGGTCCTTGCGTCCAGTGACTTTTAGGGTCGAACCGTGACTTTTGGGGAAAAATTCGCCGAATTTTAGTAAAAGTTGCGAATTTGTCAAAATCATAAAAATCGCGACTTTTAAGGGAGTAAAAATCAGCCAGGGGAAAAAGTCGCGACTTTTTCAAAAAGTCATGAAAATCGGTGATTTTTTCAACACTGATGCGCATTACATAAGGTTGAGGATGATAAGATCACACTAAGCTCCACAACTTGCGACCTTACCCTCAATTACAATGCATCTCTCTGTCTCCAAAACTGACTCTAAGATCATATCAATATTATCTCCACAAATAACAATAATCATAACTCTATCTCCTTAGATCATGCTCTCACACACTCATATTTATATTACAAAAATGGGGTTAAAACCCGTTACAAAAATGATTAAAACCCTAACCCACTAACCCTAAGTGGATTAGGTTTGTCCACATTCTAACTCCCTGAGCATGGCTGGTCCACAATCCAACATTTTTCCTCATTGATCTAGGTCCTTCTTTCTTCTTTTGACTTTCTTTCTTTCTTGGCGTTGTTTTTTCCTGTTTTTCAGTGGGTGCTCCTTTTCTGGTCCATTTCCTAACTATCTTCATTAATTGTTGCACTTTAACCCAAAATGTCTTGCGCTAATAATGACCATCTTATAGCTTACATGTGCCAAAGTTTATCATATGATGAATTCAATTATACTTTAATTGAAAAACATACATATGCTCTTATAAACTCTATTGAGAAATTTCACCACTATATCTTAGGCAAACACACATAGGTAAAAGTCTCTTTACCTGTTGTCAAGTTTTTTCTTTCTCAAACTCATCTTTTAGGAAAACTTGCACATTGGCTTTCCAAAATAGAAGAACATGATTTCACGATAACAAATTCTCACACAATCAAGGGACGGGATCTAGCCTTACATTTGGATCAACACCCTAAACCAGGTGTTACTTATGAAAATGATGAGGATGATTTGTCTGCACTTTTTCTTGTTGAGCATGAAAATATTGAGTTACCAAAACATCTTTGGTATAAGGACATTACTTATCATTTACAATTTTAAAAATGTCATAACAATATTGAAAATCATCAACCAGGAGGGTTCGTCTGGAGACCTATAAATATCTAATCTTGGGTATTTCCCTTTTCCGTAGAACTGCTGATGGATTGTTGTTATGTGGTGTAGACGATACAACAACCCAAATTTTTTAAAACAAATTAATGTATCAACAGATTTAGGCATTCATATTGGTGGTCATTTTGCTACAAAATCCAGTGCATTCAAAGTTTTGAGAATTGATAATTACTGACCTTCAGTTTTTAAGGATTCTTACAAATTTTCATAGGCTTGTCATGAATGCCAAACGTTTGCAGGAAGAGAAAAGTTTTATGCTATGATTTAAAACCATTTCTCCCTGATTTTCCTTTTTCAAAGTGGGGATTATATTTCATTGGTCTTATTAATCCTCCATCCTAAGTTAGACATACTTTTATTTTTACAACAACATACTATTTCACCAAGTGGACCAAATTTGTCCCACTCAAGCATGTACATGATGAACAAGTAATATCTTTTTTGGAATCCAATATATTCTCTTGTTTTGGTCTTCTAATAGAAATAATTTATGATAATGGACCAACTTTTATTTCTACAAAAATTACCCAATTTCTTAATAAATTTGGGGTGAAGCATTTTACTTCATATACTTACTATCCACAAGGAAATGAGAAAACTTAGTCCAAAAATATAAATATGATTAAGATTATAAACAAGATTCTAAATGACAAACCCTGTCAATGGCACACATTACTTACTTATGCAATGTGGGTAGATAGAACTACCACCAAAAATAGTATTGACCATACCCCTTTTCAATTGTTATATGGCTAAAAAGCTATTATGCCTGTGGAACTTGAGTTAACATCCCTTAGATTAGTACTATAGGCTGAAGATTTAAACTCTACAAACATCTCTCAAAGGATAAATGTCTTGCTAGATCTCGAGGAACAAAGGATCTATGCTCTCGAAAATATAAAAAAGATAACAATTTGTCAATTTTTTTTTGACAAGAAATCCAAATCAATTGCTTTTGTAGTTGATGAAAAAGTTTAACCTTGGAATTCTTATGATATTGACAGAGGTAAGCATTCAAAATTTTAGAAGCTTTGGTTGGGTCCTTACATAATTGCCTATGTTATTGGTAATAATTCTTATTTGTTGAATGACATGGATGGGTGATTGTTTTCTTATATGACTAATGGTTTAGATTTGAAACACTATGTTGAACCTGGCTGATTTGTAATATCTTCAGTGTTTCCTGTATATATAATTTTATCTTTCTTCTTGTACAGTTGTTGGTAGTAGCCCAAAGTGGAAAGAAGAAAAGTCAAAGTGGAAAGAAGGATGATTGTGGGGAAATAAAGCGTGCAAAAACTGAAGTAACAACTGGAGGGAAACACAACACGCGCGCATGCAAGAAAACGTGCATAAGGAAAGCGACAGCTGGAGGAAGAACAACACCCGTGCATGGGAGGAAGACCTAACGTCGGTAGGGTTAGGTTTTTTGTAATACATTGTAAATGGCTGAAGATCCCGATAGATATAAATATAGATACGTAGTTATAATAGAGGGTTCCAGTTTTTGTTGTGTAAGGTTGGTTCTCGATTAGTTTCTCTCTATATTTTTCATACCGAATATGCACAATTCGATGCAATATGTAATATTGTGAGGAACTATTATGTAAGTTGTTGAGATAAGAACATAGGAGAGGAGGAAGATCTGAGGATTAGATCACAGGCTGAGGGGCTCAGTGCGATCTAGTTCGTCTCATATAAATCTTACCCATCTGAGGAGAATTGTAAGTGTGTGGCGCTGGAGATGAAAAACTACCATAATAAAATAGACAAGAGACAAATCTTTGTGGACGTAGTCTAGGAGGAGGTGAACCATGGCAATATCTGCGTAATGAGATGAATGCATGCATATATTTTTCTTCTTTCAACAATTAATTGTTATGCTTAATGAATGAGTTGATATATTGCTAGGAACTATGATTATGCTATTAAGGAAATAAACTGTGAAAGATAGATGCATAATCGTAAATGATAGTAGATTGCAGTCACATTTATAATACCTAGCCCTGAAGAATGAACCCCTATCTCATACTCAATCCTAGGCTGTAAATGCCTGAGTCTTACAACCACCCATTTAAATCTATCTCGGGTGAGACTGCACATGCATTCTGTGTACTATGTTGCCTTCTGGTTTACCAGGAGGGCCAATAGTTTTAGAGGCTTTGTTGGAAACCCGAAAGACATGAAACCTAGGTCAATAACTCAGACGGTAAAGGAGAGTAGCAACCAACAAATAGTTCCGTTGTCACGTTAATAGGAACAAGAAAGGACTGAGTAGATGAGATGGATTGAGCACGAAGAGAATGAAGAAATGAAGAGAGTAATGAGCCACTAGAAGGGAATGTTGAGACCTTGGAACCCCATGAAAGAAAAAATCGAAGGTTGGTTGAGAACCAAAGAGCTAGAGTTTGCACAGAAAGACAATAGAAACCCTAGAATCACACCGCGCAAATATCCAAACAAATACATGTTTATTGATTTACATGAAGTCTTTTTCTGTGATTTTTCGCATCTACTACAGGAGTGGATACTAAGGTTGAAGGATAACTACTTGACGAACTGGATATGACAACTAGATTGGACTCCAGTACAGATTGAGTAGTTACAGCAGGTGAACAACAAATTCACCCACGTAGTAGACTTTTGGCTTGACAGTATTGTGGCAGGCTTCATCATAGAGTTTGTATTTGACACAACGAAGTCATACAGTGCAACAAAGCAAGAATTTCTATGAGGACCTCGAGGAAGGTACATTCAATCACTCTATACTTCTATAAGATATTGTTATATAACAAAGGTGTAATCACAATGGAATCAGACAACTGAACTTCCCTACGTACATGGGGGAAGGGGGGGGGAGCATTGACAAAGAGAGGATAAATGGAAGGAGGTAAGGACAAAGGCAAGTAGGAGGAGGAACCCTTGGACCCGCTCATGATGGACAACTACTAGATCAAGTGGATCTTTGCGTCAACAAGAAAGATGCGTAGCAGAGTACCCTACCAATACAAAATGAATACCAAAAAGAGAGCCGTAGTCGTGAGGGAAGGCTTGGTGAGTGATGAGGAAGAAGTAGAGGATCTCTGGGCTGTGGAGCAGATTGAGGAAATCTTGCGTGCAACATATGAGAGGAAGACGAAAGGTCCAAGAACAGGAGGATAAGGCAACCATCCTATCCATATTAATGTCAGTGTGGAACCCATAAACCCATGTGCGACTAATACACCAAAGAGAACACCACCATTTAGACAACCTAAGTTTGGAGGAACTCCGACAACAGGAAGTACATCTACAAACGGAGCAACAACTGGAGGATCCCTTTTAGGCAACACTAGTTAAGTATCTACACCATGTGGAGGAGGTAGTAGTTCCGTATTCAGAATGGCAGGACACGATCCCACTATTCGATTACCAGAATTTCAGGGAGAAGTAACAGAAGACCTTGAGAAGCATTTGTTCATTTGTGCAAAGATATGGGAAGACAAACAGATCATTGATGAAGATACCAAACTCATGCAACTAGCAATTATGCTAAGAGACCGCACACTAGACTGGTACATGAGTCTAGACACAAACAGTGCCCCGAGAATGACAACGACACTCGTCGACATTAAGAAGCTATTGATAAATGAGTTCCAGAACCCGAGCTTAGAAGATTAGTACATGAACTAGATGATCGAAATAAGACAGAAGCCAAGAGAATCTGTATGGGAGATTGATCAGAGATTCAAGCGACTGAAGTGAAAGCTAAAATACCTTATAACCGATATGCATCATCAACACCTATTTTTCAACTTACTACTAATACACTTAAAATATCCCTTATGACAATAGAATTTTCAGACGCAGGCAAAGGCATTGCAGACAGCCTTGCAACTGGAAGAGAACCAGTGACAATAAATGGACCTAGCTATCAAAGAACTGAAGGAGGATTTGAATAATCTAACATTTAAGCTAAACTAGAATAAGAACAAGGACAAGCGAGAAGTTGTTTGGTGCACCACATGCAGGACGAAAGAACACCACAAGAACGAGTGCCCAACATTCGAGCAGTACATGGCAACAGGCATGCCAAATCCATTACCACAGGGAGGACTATGGTGCGAAATATGAAAGAAACCGGGTCATGACCCTTATCACTACACAATTATGCAGAAATACCAGACAGTTCCAAAGATTTCATACTGCACCTTTTGCAAGTCAGTGGGCCACGATGATAAAGATTGCAGAACTATGGAGCTGACGCGAGAAAGAACATCAGACGCATATAGGGTACAAGATGAAATGATGATTGGGCAAGCAATGCCACAGTTAAATCAAGTCCTACCTCCATAAAACACTGCGCAACCATAGTATAATACTGTGTAACAACCACACAATAACACGCAGTCGCAATACAACCCAACACAACCCCAGTACAATACCACACAGTACAATCAAGCTCCATAGTATAACACGTCGAGAGGTGATCGAGCAGGTTACCGAGGAGGAGGACGAACCAGAGGAGGTTTTAGACAAGGTAGAGGACTAATCACGTGTCACAATTGTCAGCAGTCGAGACATTATGCACGAGAATGTCCACTTCCACCAACAACTTGTATCTATTGTCGTGCATCGGACCACGATACAGAGGAATTCCCGACACTACTAGTAAAGATTCAGGAAAAGAGGAACCAGAACAATCAGAATGTTCAGTGGATTTCAGTTGAAGCAAGGGATGATGGATGAAATATCAACATAGTTGCTCGTGGAGGAGATAAAACAGGCACTGACGCAGTTCGACAGGAACCAATGCAGAACTAATGGGTAAATAAGAACACTAAACCAAGAAAGCAGTTCGACATGCAAAAAGAAAAGGAGAACTTTAAGGAAGCCAGGCAAGAATTTCAGATGAAGGAAACATCATTGACTTCAATTGTGCAACCATTCAAGGAAGCACCAGAATATGAGATGCCTCCATCATTGGATCATACCAACGAAATGCATCCCAAGGAACAAATAAGTACAATTAAAGGCTTTTTGAAATCATTTGTAAAAGTATTAAGTGATCCCTCATCTGTGAAGATATTGCAAAACATCCTAGAAAAGTGTAACAGTGAGACAGAAGGAAAGCTAGAACCTAAAACAGTTAATCACCTCCACACAAAAAGAAGAACAAGTAGGGAATTTAGACTAAATGCTAACATTGGGGATTTCAATATGGGAGACATTACACTGGACCTAGGATCCGAAGTGAATTTATTACCAAAGAAGATATGGAAATGCATGGGAGAGCCAACATTGAGATATTCAAACGTCCAATTGAAACTAGCAAACCAACACAGAGTCCTACCAATAGGTAGACTGAAAGGAGTGACAGTAGATCTTGATGGAGTGCGCACTAAAGCAGACTTTGAAGTCATTGAAATAGTAGACGACACAACACCTTACCCGACATTGCTTGGTCTGGATTGGGTGTTTGAAAACCAGGCCATAATCAATTTGAAAACCAAGAAAATGACATTTGAGTCCGGAGAATACAGGGTCATAGCACCACTAGATCCGTCAGAAGGGAAGAGGTTTATCGAACCCACTTGCCTAGACCTAGAGGAAATCGACCAGTTGTACAGAACAACTGTGCGCGATGAGTATTATGTAAACCCAACGATAGATGGGGTACTTAGTTGGTGGAGCATTACTTCATGTGCAACAGACTCGAACACCAGGCTATAAAACTGGCAATAGAGACTACACGAAGTATCCACGAGAATATGTGCAGGAATAGACCGCGCAGTAAGGTGGGTAGGCACAAAAATCAGAGAACCACCCAGTTTCCACAAAATAAATGATTTGGAAACATTCTTCACACAATATGAAGACGAAGTCTTAGAGAATCAGAGATTTTTAGCACTTGAATCAACACTAAAGGCCACACCCGCAAGATGGTGGGGCCCACACAAAAAGACAATCACAGACTGATATCAATGTAAGCAGTTACTGCACATAAGATTCAGTGCAGAATGAGAAAACAACAAACAAAAGAAATATGAAGGATAGGGAGCACCAGTGGAACACTTGGAGGTGTGTAGAACGCTGTGGAAAATGACACCACCAGAGGAATAGCCTCATCACTACATACACACTTTAGAGGGCATACCAGCGAACTGTTATACAGATAAGGAATTTCGCAAAGGAACTACAACATGGAGGACATTGCAACAAAACTTCACAATCACTTTCTTATTCGAGCATGAGAACCCTAACATAGACGCAGCCCTCAAACAGATCAGAGGAGTGATATTCATCAAAGAACCAAAAATATAATTTATCACATAAGAGCAACAACGGAATAAGCAGACAATGAAGGAATTGTTGTCATGTTACCATGTATAGGAGGAAGCACCAGATGAAGAGGACATGCACGATATTCATATTGACGAAGTAGAAGGCGAAAGATATGTGGAGAGACCACCCATAGAATCATAAGTCATTTCTGCACCAATCAAGGTAAAGAAAGTTAACATCGGGACAACTGAGCAACCCAAAATGGCCAACACTGGAGATTACTAGGATGGGCAAACAATAGAAAGCATCACAGAGTTGTTGCGCGAATATAGCGACCTTTTCCCACAACATTCACAGAGATGAAGGGTATAGTCAGAGAGCTAGGAGAAATGAAGATACCACTCATACAAGACGCGATACCTACCAGACAACAACCCTACAGACTAAACCCCATATATAAACAAAAATTTAAAGACAAAATTGATAGGATGCTCGAAGTTGGCATCATCAAACCAGTTGAGGATTCAAAATGGATAAGTCCGATAGTAGTGCAGGACAAGAAACATGGAAGAGGAATTAGGATATACGTCGAATTGAGGAAGTTGAACGTTGCATGCCTACACGACCCATTCCCTACACCATTCACAGACGAAGTGTTAGAGAATGTGGGAGGACATGAAGCTTACTCATTCACTAATGGATTCTAAGGCTACCATCAGATTAAGATAACACAAGAAGATCGACATAAGACCACGTTCACTACAAAATGTCGATCTTATCAATACACAGTCATGTCGTTTGGACTGAGGAATGCACCCACAATATTCTCCAAAGTGGTCATCACAACATTTAAGTAATTCATCCATTAGTTTCTTGAAGTATACCTGGATGACTAGACAATATATAGCCTGTTGAAAAACCATGTGGAATTTTTACGGCTAATATTAGAACGATGCAGACAATGCCAGATATAATTGAACATCAATAACTGCATATTTGGGACACTGTTTGGGATACTATTGGGCCATATATTATGTAAACAAGGCTTATTAGTAGATCTGGAAAAGATCACAGTCATTGTTAACTTACCAGCACAAAAAATAGTCCGTCAGCTAAGAGAAACATTAGGACACACAGGATATTACAGGAAATTCATCAAAGGCTATGCACAGATTACAACACCAATGGAGAATATGTTAAGGAAGGATACGAAGTTTCAGTGGAATGGCCAGTGTCAACACGGTCTGGATACCTTGAAGGAAAATATGGTTACCGCGCTGATATTAGTATTTCTAGACTGGGAAAAGACATTCAATGTGCATGTAGATGCATCGACGATAGCACTTGGAGCTATCTTAGCAAAACCAGGAGTGAGAGATTTGGATCACCTGATAGAGTTTGCAAGCAGAAAGTTATCATAATCAGAACATAATTATAACACGACAGAGAGAGAAGGCCTAGCCATGGTCTATGCATTGCAGAAGTTCAGAAATTACCTGTTGGGAAAACACTTTAAGATGTTCACAGATCACTTAGCCCTGAAATACCTAGTCAACAAGCCAATGTTGGGGGGAAGAATCTATCGATGGTTACTATTATTTCAAGAATTTGAATTTGAAGTAATAGTTCAACCAAGAAAACTGAATGCAGAACCTGACCACCTGTCAAGGGTCACAAATGGAGAAGAACCTTCGAACTTAGAAGACAAGTTTTCATAAGCACAGTTATTCTCAGTATAGATTGCTGATGAATACTTCGCAGATATCATTCAGTAGTTGACTGCAAGTACTACACCATGAGAATATACCACCATGCAGAAGAAGAATATGGTAGTCTGCGTAGCCGACTATCAACTGATTGCAGGACATTTGTACAAGATGGGCGCAGATAGCATCTTGCAATTGTACATGTTAGAGAACGAATGACCAAGAATTTTAGTAGAATCCCACGAGGGAATAGAAGGAGGGAATTATGCAGGGAAATCTACCACACAAAAGGTATTATGCGCAGGACTATGGGGGTCAACGATTCACAGAGACTCGAAGGAGTACTATCAAACATGTGATGTCTATCAAAGGGTAGGGAAAACCAATAGAAGGGACAAGATGTCACTACGACCACAAGTAATATTACAAGCATTTGACAAATGGGCAATAGACTTTGTGGGACCAATTAACCCACCAACCAAATCGACAGGGGCAAGGTAGATTATCATAGTGATATAATACCTAACAAAATGGGCAAAAGCCACACTAGTAAAATATTGTAGCACAGAGACAACAACATACTTTTTGTTTGAACCTGTAATCACTAGATTTGGGTGCCTAAGAGTTTTGATGAGCGATCAAGGCACACTTCATAAGCAACACCATCCGCGCAATGACTTAAGAGTTTGAAGTTCATCATCAGAAGAGCACACTGTATCATCCACAGGCAAATGGCACAGTGGAAAATTTCAACAAGATCCTGGAGAACACACTAACAAATATTTGTAACGTCAACAAAGACGACTGTGAACTCAAAGTACCAACAGTATTATGGGCATACAGGACTACATGAAAAAAGTTGACAACACACACACCATTCAAACTAGTTTATGTCCAAGAAGCAGTAATACCATTAAAATTTTTGGTACTCGACTTGTACGTAGCAACTATCACACAAATGACAGAACGGGGCATAGTACATGAAAGATTGAATCAACTACTGACCATGTAGGAAGACCGAATCTTGGCAGGATTCCATCAACAAGTGTAGAAAGAAAGAGAAAACACTTGGCACAATCGACACATCAAGAAGAAAGCATTCACAGAAGGAGACCTAATATTGATGTATGACAACAAATCGTTTCACCACCCGGGAAAGCTTAAAATGCATTGGTTAGGACCATATTAAGTAAAATTGGTCACAAACGGAGGAGCTGTATAGTTAAGAGATTTAGCAGGCATAGAACTCATAGGCATTATCAATGGGAGATGACTGAAGTTGTACAAGGATAGTCGACCACCCACCGCACAGTTAAAAAAAAAAAAAAATTCGGAAATAGAGAGAAAAGGAAACAAAACTAAAGAAGGCAAAATATGCCAGAAATAGAAAGGCCACAGGAAAGTATAAAAACAAATTCGGAAAAGTCACAAACAACAATTACATACAAAGGGAAAACAAGCGAGAAACGAAAAGTCGGCAAAAGAAAGATGACGGGACAACACTAGCCGGAATTAAAGCATGGCAAGGATCGACATGACATCACATTAAATGCACCAAATGGAGACAACAAAGAAAGCATAATGGCAAGTACGAAACCGCCATAGATGCATTGAACCCACATTTATGGTGCATTAAACGCATAATGAAGGAAACATCCTTGACAAGCTTCATGACAAGCCCATACAACACTCAAGCATGGGAGCAACTAGTCTATTCGCGAAAGGAGAACAAAGAGAGAGCAATAGCAGCCAGAACGAACAGAGCAAGACTACAGAGCTCACAGAAGATATTCGAAATCAACGAACATTCGACAGTCATCACTATGGCACCACCAAAGCCCGCAGAAGTAGGCCAGACTGCTAGGCCAACTAGGGTGCAAAATAGGTCACGAGGACCGTTGGAATAAAATGACCAACAACAGTGAGAGATTGTCAATATCGACGAAATCCCATCCCCAGAGATGATGCCGATGAACTCTACACCAATTGTGGAAGAAATTCAACAACCACAACCAGAGGCCATGAAAGTGGATATGTCAGAAGAGGCGCAGGAGCCTCAGAACAAGGAAGAAGAAACCCAAAAGGAAATGCAACTAGAAAGCATCGAAGCATCCTTGGAAGTTAACGGAACAACACTAAATCTAGAAGCAGCAGTGGAGCCAGATGAGTCTCAAATGACCATCTCATGTCAACCAGCAGGGGAGACCGCTGAAGATACCTCGGCTTGGCTAGAATGGATTATGGGGGAGCAACTGAAAGCTACGGGAACTTCAACCCAGCCACTGCAGCAGGAAGATAGAGAACAGATACCAAGCCCTCCCCACAAGCAACTTGCAGCATGAATTTTTCTACCATGCATACCGGCTAGAGTACAGGTAGGACCGGAGCCACTGGGGCACGTCGGGAAGCTCAAATATTCAAACCATGATGTATCAGACGAAACCAAGTTCCTGGAACTTGCGCGGAGGATCTTTGTAGAGACCATAGGCAAAAATCAACTGGGAGAAGAGATTACCCAGCCATACCAGTGGGAAACTAGGCTGGAAAAAACATGAATCTTAGGTCTGCTGACCCTACCACATTTTGGCATAGGCCAGTACATGACAGCCTGCATCAAGCAGCTGTTAGCAGTCACACATGGAGGGGACATATGCCTAGAAAAACCCATCCCCATAACTGTTGAGCTTATCGCACAAATCACAGGGTTACCAACTCGGGGTATGGATCCCGCGTTGATTCTAGATGACAAATACAAGGAAAAGGTGTTGGCAAAAGAAATGAAAAAGAAGTATGGCACCGCTAGGGGAACGAGAGGCATCATGATCAAACGAATCAACAATGCAGGTACACAATTGGGTGCAAATATCTTATCCTGCAAATTGCTAAGAAAATTACGCAAAGATGAAGTACTAGCGGGAGTCATTATAGTTGCAGCGCAGTGTGTAGAAGGAACCTCAATGAGTTGGGCACCATATCTATTGAATTTATCCCAAGAGGACTGCAAGGATGTGCAGGACCTAGGCACAGAGTTCCATTACTCATGGATAATTCCCCTAATAGCCTTCATGGGATGGCAAGAACCAGGGTATGTAATTTTTTGTACCAGACCGCAGCCAGCGAGAGCTAGATACCTACTACTGAGATTCGAGCCGTAGGCTAGGCATAAGAGGGAAAATGGAATCATATTCCAATAATACCTACACGACATACAAGAATCTACTAGCCAATCATGGAGAATAACACAAGAGGCTGTCGCGCGATATGAAGACACCACCAATTTCCGGGCCACATGACAAACAATGTGGATACAACTAAGGCAAGATACAGATAAACAACGGCTACATATGAGCTACCACATCACAGAGGGTGACATAGACATGGTCATCAACGAATAACTCGATGAATGGAAGATCCCAACCATTACTCGGGAAGTATCGAAAAGAATAGCAGAAGGAGAGGCAGAGTAGGCGGTAACGCAGCCTCCAGAAATCCAAGTGCCCAAGAAACCAAGAACAGGCCAAGGCAAGCCGACTCAGGAAGATGAAGGGTCAAATATGACAGGGAACTAGAAGGGGCAGAAAGAGACTACACAACCGACTAATGAACAATAGAAACAGGTTGAGGGAGCGCAGGAGACCGCCCCAAACCCCAACACACAGGAATCAGGGGGAACCAAGAGACCAGTTGCGCAGGAAGGAGGTGCGCGCAAGAAATCAAAGGCGCAATGAACATCACCAGACTATACGATCACAGAGGACGATGGGGAAATGATCGCCATAATGGTTCAGGATTGTCAAGAAGAGGACTTCGATCATGCAACACATCACAGGGATAAATTGTAAAAAGGGTTGGAAGAAATGTGGGAGTTCATCAAGAAATTTGGGGAAGCACAAATAGCAAGCAACAATAGAGGCATAGAACCATCAACACCACATACCAATGAAAGAGTGGAGGTGGAATAACGAGACCTAATCCACTCAATGCCACATGCAAATGCAATGGTCTACATAACACCTAGCATGTTTTGCATGGATGAAATCATG
Source organism: Picea mariana (assembly GCA_032191745.1). Taxonomy (NCBI): domain Eukaryota; kingdom Viridiplantae; phylum Streptophyta; class Pinopsida; order Pinales; family Pinaceae; genus Picea; species Picea mariana. The sequence goes on along the minus strand of JASDQU010011454.1, from coordinate 216,445 downwards.
GGGCAGACACCTTTGAAGGATTTAAACCACATCCAACTGGTATTGACACGGATTCCATCAAGGGCACTACACAAGTTGTAGGTTATTGTTGAACATGAAGTACAGTCTTGGGCACACAGAAACTTAGTCGAGCTACACCAAGTAACAAAGAAGCATGAGGCGCTGGAAAAAGCGTGTGAACAGGCCAAACTCGAAACTCAGGAGGAAAAAGAACGCAGGAACGAACTGGAATGAAGAGTGGGAGGAATTTTCGAGAAACTCCCAAACACCACGCAAGGAATTGAACTCCCCGTTGCAGAAAAGGTCGATCAGATTGCACAGGACATTGAGCAATATCAGAAGGAGATAGAGKGTCTTCGAGAACAACTCGTACCCACCACTCCACCAACAGTGAAGGATCAAAGGAATCAGGAAGCAACAACGTAACTACAGGAGATAGAGCAGCAGTTTAACATAACAGCTGAATTGTTCGAGAAAACAACACAACTTTGGACACGGTTGGAAGAGGATCCACAGGTCCAACATTGGGACAAGGAAGAGGAAAGGATTAATGCAACAATCCAATAGCTCAAGAAGAGGCATAATACCATACCAATCCCAGAACGAGTCAAAGGGAAGCAAGAGATTAAGAAGATGCAAGAAAAACTTATCACTGTGCAAACGCAAAAACATGAGCGCCAGTCTCAAATAGAGCCATTGCGGGAACGGGTAGAAGAAGTACTCGTACAGGAAGAAGGAGCTAAAACACATATATCATAGCCCCAAGTAGAATGTGTGGGATTTTTTAGAAATGAAGTGGTAGTTCAGGTAGTGGACACCATCAAGGAGAAGATCACGCAGGCACTAACAAAAGCAACAGAGATCAAGGAAAAGTTCCAAAAGATCACCAAGGAGATCGAGGAAGTGCAGAAGGATTAGGTGACTCGGGACGAGTCACATGTCAGTGTTGGGGACCTGTTGGTAGAAATCCAAAGTGGAAAGAATAAAATCCAAAGTGGAAAGAAGGATGATCGTGGGGAAAGAAAGCATGCAGAAGATGAAGTAACAACTGGAGGAAAACACAACACGCGCGCATGCAAGAAAGCGTGCACAAGGAAAGTGGTAGTTGGAGGAAGAACAACACATGTGCATGGGACGAAGACCTAACGTCGGTAGGGTTAGGGTTTTTGTAATACATTGTAAACGACTAAAGAGCCCGATAGATATAAATATAGATACGTAGGTATAATAGAGGGTTCCAGTTTTTGTTGTGTAAGGTTGGTTCTTGATTAGTTTGTCTCTGTATTATTCATATCATGAGTCGATGCGATATGTAATATTGTGAGAAAATGTTTTGTAAGATGTTGAGCTAAGAACAGAGGAGAGGAGGAAGATATGAGGATTATATCACAGGCTGAGGAGCCCGATGTGATCTAGTTCACCTCATATAGATCTTACCCATATGAGGAGAATTGTAAGCTCGCGGCGCTAGAGATGCAGAACTACCATAATAAAAGAGCCAAGAGCCAAATCTTTGTGGATGTAGCCCAGGAGGGGGTGAACCAGGGTAATATCTTCATAATGAGATGAATGCATGCATATATTTGTGTTTTTTCAGCAGTTAATTGTTATGCTTAATGAATGAGTTGATATATTGCTAGGAACTATGATTATGTTGTTAAGGGAATAAACTATGAAAGATAGATGCATAACCGTAAATGATAGTAGATTGCAGTCGCATTTATAACAACTAGCCCTGAAGAACAAACCCCTATCTCATACTCAATCCTAGGTTGTAAACGCCCGAGTCTTACAACCACCTATTTAAAGCTATCTCGGGTGAGATTGCACATTGCATTCTGTGTATTGTGTTGCCTTCTAGTTTACCAGGAGGGTCGATAGTTTTAGAGGCTTTGTTGGAAACCCGAAAGACATGAACCCTGGGTCAATAAATCAGATGGTAAAGGAGAGTAGAAACCAACAAAAATTCTATTACTTTTATTTCTATTTAGACTAAAATTTAATTTACTTTTTCTCTGCTTTGATTTAGTTTTTGAGTCAAAATGGATCAATTGAAGTTGTTGGTATGATTGTTTATTTGCAATTTTTCTCTTAATCTGTTATAAAACAACAACAAAGTTGAATGAGTGGCTTTCAGTCCACAACACTACTTATGTAATTTTTGTTGAACCTATAGATGTCTTGTTTAAACCTAGTGATTTTAGTTGTTTTCCTCTTCTTCTTTCCCATGCTTCCATCCATGAGTGGATCATTTCAAGAGAATATCATAAAATGTTTACAAAATCTTTGAGGAAGAGAAGACACCAACAAACTCAACTTTCATCTTCGAAAGAAATAACCAAAAAATTGTGAGTTATAAGCCTTCTATAAGCAGACTTCCCTCTCGAGTCGCCAGTGATGTTGACTCAAATTTTTGTCACCTATATTAATATATCTCAAATTATTAAGAAGGTTATGGTTATAATTATTATATAGTTAATAGGTGGGGTCCTGAAGGGTTAGATGCGAAGAATTGGTCTCCAAATATTTTCCTTAGCATGATATATTTTAGTTTTTCCCTCTTCAATTTTTGGTTCGTGGTTATTTTGGTCATGTATATGGTTGATATTGAAATATTTACTAGCACAGATACAAAGAAAAATCTAACACCATGTTAGTTTTAATGGTTTCTAAAATATTTCTTGTTGAAAACATTGTTATGAGGAAGATCACTCTACGACATGGGGTAAACCACAAGAGACAGAATGAGTGCAGAAATCAACTCTAATTCCAAGTATGCTATATAAATGAAAGTGCTAACAAGACAAAATAAAGAGCCTATTTCGTCCGGACATTCGATGAAAACCACCGTTGAGAACACAACTCAAAACTTTATACCTGCAACTTGTCTTAAATAATCAAGATACACAAGCATATCGTGATAATATATAATGTTAGGACATACAACAACGTAATCCATTAACACTCATAACAAATACACCCATGGAATAATAATTCAAATATTTGCAAGACATCAATTAGATGAGAAAATAGTATTTCTATTAAATGATGATTAACAAAAGTGTATAACTGACAAACTTATGTGTCAACACGTCTCAGAACCGAGAAACTAAGTCCCTTCCAACTGGGCCTCCACCACTTCAATCCTCCACCAATGGAAAGCTCATATAAGAGAGACAATGTTGTTCTCCATCAAAGATGGAAGAGCTTGGGGGCTTAACAATGTTTTTAGACTTTAAAGGACAAAGGAATGCAGACTCAATGCGAAGTGAAATTTTTTCCAAAGTATCTTTGCTCTCAAAAGTTGATTTCTCTTCTCTTCCACGGTTTGGATATGGCCCAATTTATAGCCTTCAAATGGAATTGGAGGGATGAGTCAAGACGTTTCTAGTATATGCAAGGTCAAAGATCATTGATCTCATGATGTGACATGGAAAACCAACACATTTTTTAATTTTGGGCACCAAACTCGTTGTACATGAGCTATAGTGGTGCAACCTGCATATACACATCCTATCTAACTTGTAGGACACGTATATGTGGAAAAATATGATTTATTGTCTTTGGAAAGTTCAAAAGGGGACTTCAAGTTTGCATTGGGAAATGGAAAGTCCCTCTGAGAAAGTTGCATGGGGTGAGACAAAACTTACTATAACAAACATTCAAAAGTAATTGCAAATGATCAACCCATACATAAAACAGAGTCATACAAGTATTATAGACTACAATTTCTCTATCTACAATATTATGCAAAACATGTCCATTGCAAGTTATGTGTTATAATGATTGTTAAGGTTTTGGTTGTGTTATGAGTTCTAACACTCATAAAACTTGGTATATGAGCATCATAAAGTGCATCACTTGTATCATAGTATTTGGTTGCATGGTGAAAAGTGTTAGTTTTATGATTAGATCACTCTATTTAAAAGTCGCACTTAGAATAGAGTTTGGTCTATGGTTTGATATATTTTACAACTCATATGTGAGTCCCATTGGTTTTTATGGAGTTAAAATTTTGGTTTATGGTGTTAGCACAAGTGAAGACCTCACATACAAAGCACCCGATATATAATATATGTAGTTGTTATATGGTTCATGGCTAATGTTTGGAGATCTCATATAACATATAGTTGTCATGGTTTGATACAATTCACATCTGAAGTAGTGTTATGTGAGTCAAAACATATCGCATGTGGTTTATTGTTCATGATATGGAGTTAAGAGCAACTAACTCAAGTTTTGTTTGATGTGATATGAAAGGAGAGCTCACATCCTATAAGGGTTTTGACATGTCTATTGGATTTTTGAAATGGCATACTTTGCATTGGTTTGTTTGGTTTGCAATGAAGTCGAGCTTGCCATGCATTGAAGGAAACAATATGTGGTCATTTACTCCACATTCTCGTGCTTTATAACTCTCGTTTCACCTTGGATTTTGGTCATTTGTTCTATTGGAATTTGAAGAAAAGAGCTTCGAGATATTTTGGTCTAAACCTTCACCCCAGGAAGTTTCAATAATGAATCTGACACTCAGTCTGTTGGATTGTTGAGAGCAGGGGTGAATCAATAATAAACAATTATACCACTTATTAATCCTTTAAACCATAATGTATATTCTTTTTACTTATTCAACCATGTTCATATGTTCATCATCAACATATTATTGTATCATAAATATTAACATCCATAAGTGCATAATAAACAATAACAAACACATCCACACAATACACAATACACCTATATTTACGTGGAAACCCAATGCAGGAGAAAATCACGAAATGTTTTTCTTATATGTCAAGAATTACATTCAAGGAAGCACCAACTTCCAATTCTCCAGCCTCAACTAGAAGGAGGATCCAACCCCCTAGTTTCTCAGGCTCCAACCTGAAGGAAGGTCTAACTCCCTAATTCTCTGGCTCCAACCAGAAGGAAGCTACAACCCCCTGGGTTCTCCAGCTACAACTAGAAGGTGGCTACAACCACGTAGTTCTCAGGCTCCAACCTGAAGGAAGCTCCAATTCTCTGATTCTCTGACACCAATTGAAAGGAGGCTACAAACCCCTTTCCTTGCTCTGTCCAACCGCCCTGAAATATAAGTGTCAAATGATGAAACCACTGCCACATTGTACCTGTGAGATATACCATTGTAATCCTATATCAATCTATGCCAACAACCTATAACCAAACTGTACCAATAACCTGTAGTTAACCTGTACTGATAACCTATAATCAACCTGTACCAACAAATACCAACAACATGTACCAATAATCTCCTCAATAGATCATATCTGATAACATAGATCTCATACCCAATATCACCATAATATCACTCAAATCATGTGCATCTATGTCTCTGTAGTCATGTTCCATACATGTACATACAATCATAATCATGTATAATAAACCCTTGCATGGAATAGACATCAACCCCTTATTGATATGCAACCTTAAACTAACCAACAACTTCAGCAACACATCACAACCAAAAGACCAATATTCATATTCCAAATACTAACAACAAAATACCAACTGTATCTCTCAACAAATATGATATATGCAGCAATACCGAACAACCAATACCATCTCAAGATTTAAACTCTAGCTCACAAAACATACCTCAAACAAGATGTGCCATATCTCTCATAAATAAACTCAAACCATACTGTTGCCGCAATTTTTATGGCGCAATTTTTCTGCTACACTTTTTCTGCCGCACTTTTTTTGTTGCGATTTTTCTGCTGCAAATTTGATCTATCAATAATACTTGCCAAATAACCTTTCATAAATGATATTCAATGAAGTTCAATAGAGACAAATGAGAGATGATTTTCCTTTCCTTTATACTCTTCATTTATTCCTCTAGAAGTTTCCTTGCAACAACTTTACCCCTTTCTCCATCTTCTAGGGTTAACCCATTAACCCAGTTTTGTCCACTTAACCATTTTTTCCACTTTGACTATTCAACCTTTGTTCACTTAACTTAACCACTTTACCACAAATAGTAAGTTCTCCACTTTTAGTTGCAACTAACTTTATTATTTAATTAATTTCTTTTGCAACCACTTTGACTTATCCATAAATAGTAAACTCATCACTTCTTGTTGCAACCACTTTATTATTTAAATAATTTATCTTTGCAACAAATTTGACTACTTTATTATTTAAATAATTTTTCTTACTCACAACTTCTTGTTGCAACTAACTTTGATATAATTAGTCAATTCGTAAATTATTTTCCCTTAACTAACTTCTTGTTGCAACCACTTTATTATTTAATTTATTTCTTGGTCAACCACTTTGACTATTCAATATTCTCATCACAATTACTTTACCATAATTCCCAAAATCTCAACTTCTTGTTGCAACTAATTTATTTTTAGTTATTTTCTTAATGCAACAAGTATACCCATGATTAACTCCTAGTTTCACCCACTTTGACTAGTCAACTTTTTTTAGGATTTTTTAGAATAATTTGACTTATTTGACCTTCTAGGGGCTTCTAGATAACTCATGAGGGTTCTCCAACTTCACAAGGTTGTAACCTTCTAACCGTGATGAGTTATGTGACGTTCCACATATAACTAGAAATGACATGACATGTACTATCCATCTAGAATAATCTTACCTGTATATACACTGATATTCATTACATTATTTGTCAACCAAACTTGGGTTCCTTATCCATACCTCTAGAGCTACCAGACATACTCAAAGGTTGAAATCAATCTCTAAGGGTTGACATAAATCTACAACATCACTCTCCAAGGGTTGACATCAATTAAAACCAACTATCCAACTGTCCATCAATCTAGACCAACTTTCTGACAATCTCCCCCTTTGGAATTGATGGCAACACCAACATTGATGACAATACTTAGTCATGACAACACTCATGCTTATACTCCTCATCAATGTTTCTATCTCTCTCCCTTTGACATCAATGGAAAAGGATATCTCTCCTTGGGGTTGCTCCCCCTTATTGAACTCTCCTTGGGGGGGCTTCCCCTGTCTTCATATCTCTGATTACTTTCTCTCTCCCTTTGACAAGGATTAACTCCTCCCCTGTTGATCTGATATGGTACTTACTCTAACCAATCATGGATAACAAAATAAATCCCCCTGTGGGTATGACTCCCCCTATATTCTCTACAAGATGTCATGTAATCATTGTGAACAATATGTTATCACTTCAATCTATTTCTGATGTGGATTCTACTGCTCTTCGAGAACACTGATCAACTTCTCAAGAATACCATGATCTGTTATTCCTATGATGATCATTGGATATGTCCATGCATAATACATGCATTGACCTATACCTCAACCTATTGGATTTATTGTCCATTGGTGCTTCATTGAGTAATCAACTAACATATATGAAAAAAATTCAAGAATAAGAATTCAAATACTCATGTGTCATTATCATCCATTGTGATAATGTTCCTTTATCTCTGAACCACTCTCTGCACCAATCTATGAACCATTTTATGAAGCAATATATGAATCCATATATGTCCATACTATCTAAGACTCTCCTACTCAATTGTTCACAATGCTGACCCATCTATCTTAGCTACTTCATAGACTTCCCCTATCTAATATTCATATTACCTGGGAGTCTCCAAGCTGAATGGATCAGAACAATACCTTCTCTGATGTAGTGTAATCTTCCTCTTCATTTATGAATACATCATACTTCTTAACTGTGACTTCTTTCTTTCTACCCGTGGATTGATTTTGCACTATAATTCTTGAAAGTAAAATATCTTGAACCCATTCTTTATTCACCTTCTCTTATTTTCTTTCTCATGCTACTGCAAATCCTTTGATCTCTGGGGCCTATTATTTATTTACCTGGTCTTTATTATGATCCTTCTCTGCTGCAGATTTTGACAATATGGTTCTTGAAACCTGTTCTTCCTTTGGTTCATTTTCTTTTCTTTCTTGTGCTATGGAGAGTCTTGTAATTTCTAAAATCTGGACTTTATTCACTTTCTCTTCTTGTTCTTTTATTTTCGAAATTTGTGTATATCTAATATTTGTTTCTTTCTTCATGGATGTCACTCTCATGCTTCTACAATTTCGAGCTATATGACCATAGTTGTGGCATTTGTAACATTCAATGTTATGTGATGATACATAAACATTCTATTTGAATATTTCTTTCACAAGCCCTGCAATCTGCAAACTTATGTACAAGTTTAGTACAATAAAAACAATGACCATAAAAAAAATTTACATACCTGGGAGTGGATGATCTTCTCTATGCTCTTGTCCTTCTAAAATAATGTTTTGGTTGATCGTAATCTTTTCTTAAATTGACTCCTTCATTATGAGTGAAGTTTCTTGGTTTTCTAAATGTGGAAGGTATTCTTTGATGTCCATCTCTTCTGTAGTATTCTTCCGGAGTCTTATGTCCTTTTTGAATATTCTTCTTTAGGGGTTTGCATTCTTCCTTATTTATAAATCTTTTGATGGCTTCTGCATAACTCTTAGGATTCTCTTCACTTTTCCCTTCCGATGACCTGTGACATTTCTCTTCAAATATATTTACTGGTGGTGTGGATGCTTCTTCAATGTTTATGCCGATCTTGACAACTTTTACTCTTAACAAAACAACAACTTCTTCAAGATTCTCACAGTCCTCTTCTTTCTTCTTCATTTGGATCTTCATTACTTCTTTTGTTCTTTTTGCTTCTTCAAGTTGGATCTTCAAGGTGACGATTTCGCCTTCAAGTTCTCTTTCTCGTTGAATGTATACTACTTCATTGAGATTTGTTGTCTCATCACTTTCAATTTTCAAATATGGGCATTCAAATTCAAGATGTCCTCCTTTTTCACATTTAAAGCAGAAACACATACTTTTGTTGATTTCATACTCTTCTTCTTATTCTGAATCTGTTTGACATGATAAGCATCTTTCCTCTTGTTTTGTACTTTCATATTCTTTGGCATTCTCTGACTTAGTGATGGGTGAAGAATAGATATTATGTAACTTATCCCAAAGTTCTTTAGATGGTGAACATTTACCCACTTTGTCCTTTATTGAATCATATAGTCCTTCGAAAATGAAATCCATTGCAATTTTTTAATTTTGTTTCAGTCCCTTCTTTGTTGTATTCTTTTCCCTTTTTGAACTATCATATCCTGTAACAAATTCTTTCCAAATATCATACCCATGTTCCCGTAAAAATACTTTCATCATTCTACTCCATATCACATACTCTAGATCACTCTAACCATCAAACATTGGTACTCCATTATCAGTTTATTCCATGATCTCCTTTTAGTTATGGCCATAATTGAAGGTCTATTTCTGGTGATATTTGGAAACCATATTTTAGTATCTAGACCTCCTACCCTCATCTGTTTCACTTTACACAAGTTATTTCCAATATCCTTTTCATTATATTCCTTTTTTCATTTCAGTCCTGTCTATAAAATTGATAATATGCATAAGAAAAAGATGTTGTTTGATGTGATCAACATAATAAAAGAGCGGAGTTTAAAAAAAAGGCTCGGAATTGTTCTCGCTGATTGGTTTTATGTTAAACATTTTTAGACATGTTTTGAAAATAATTTGGACAATTTTTATGTAAGGAAATTGTAATCAACATGTATATATTTTAGACTTGGGTGATAATGAATGGATGTTTTCAAAGTTGTACTTTTGTCCCTGTTTTCATTATTCCTTTTCATTTCCTATTTGTACTGCATGGTTATGTTATGTCAGAGTCAAGTTAGTCATTATGACATATTGTATTAGATGTCTTATATTACTATTATTTTATGATGTGCTAATTTGATCGACATGGTTATAAATGAGCTTATTTAGTAGAGGAAGTAGCAGAGGAGGAAACAAAGGAAGAAGGGGCAGAGGTCCTAATAATTTTTGGCAGCCTCAGGGACATAAAAAATAAGGTTCTCTATTCACTTAGATGCTAACTCTGATGAGTTCTAACAGTTGATCCCGTTGGATTACTAAGAGGGGGGGTGAATTAGTTATAGAGCAATTTAATCATTTTTAACCATATAATCCAAGTGTTATATCAATGTAGCATTATCATCCAATAACTGCAGAGTAAATAAGCAAATGAACAAATGAAAAATCATACACATACATAGTACACCAATGTTTTATGTGGAAACCCAAAGAGGGAGAAAACCATGAAATGATTTTTCTTATATGTCTTGATGAATTGCATTCATTGGAAGTACCAACTTCCTTTATTTTCCAGCTGCAACTAGAAGGAGGTTCCAACCCCCTAGTTTCTCAGGATACAAACTGAGGGAAGCTCCAAGTCCCCAATTCTTTGGCTACAACCAGAAGGATGATACAACCCCCTATGTTCTCCAATTACAACCGGAAGGTGGCTACAACCACCTGTCCTTGCCCCGTCCAACCTCCCTGATGTATAAGTAGAATGATGGAACCACTGTCACACTATCACTGTGAGATATACTGCTATAAACTTGTACCAATCAACCTGCACCAAATAACCTGTACCAATAACCTGAACCATGCATCAACCTGTACCTCAACCTGTAATCAACTTGTAACATAAAAAAATGCATCAACCATGCACCAACATGTACCAAACAACCTGTAATCAACCTGTACCATAAATAAGTGCATCAACCATGCACCAACCTGTACCTCAACCTATACCATGAACACGTGCATCAACCAGGTACCAAACCTGTACAAATAACCTGTCACAACAACTTGTCCAAAAAACCTATCACAACAACCTTTCTCATCAATCTTATCAACTCACCAATATCAATCACCAAGACAACTCTCAAATATGTGCATCAACCAAACATAACACAAAAACTCATAATCATCACCAAGATCAATATGTGCTTCTAATAATACAAGTATGCTACATCATCCATAAACCATGTGTCAACAATACTACTAACAAGTGTCTCCAACCATATACCAAGTATGTACCAATCATGTATCAAATAATAATCAACTATTACTAATCAATATGTACCAACATCATCAACTATACACCTCATGTATGTTCCAACTCATCAACTACTTGTCTCAACCATGTACCGGACATGTACCTCAATCAAATTCCCTCATCAATTTCATCATCCAAATATGATTTGTAACTCTGTAATAGACCTGGTGTATATAATCACATACCTGCAAACCTTCCTTAACTTTAACAACAAGAGACTAGCATTTTCATCAAACTTTTCTTTAGTCTCACATGACTAGTTTTGGATTAGTCAACAACCCTAACTTGAAATAATCATAACTTTGTACCTGTAATGAATAAAGATATGAAAATGATACACAATGTTATTCAATGTGTTTTATGCAATTCCTCCAAGTGTTAGTACTTGTAAACTCTCATAAAAGGAGTTATAGAAAAAATGACATACCTTGTTGAATTCTGGCTTATTCTAGAGAGCGACCTTGTAGAGAATGTCCCACAAGTAATATTTGTTGAATCGATCTGAAACTGTTACAAATCATACTAAAGACTGTACTCTAACCAACACAATTTTTCCTACTTAATTTTTATCTTTTATGAAGAATTTATGACGTTTTTACCCGAAACACTTGTTTTAGACTAGTTTCAGGACTAGCCACAAACCCTATTTTCCACGGAGTGTAACTCCAAAAATACAGAGACCCACAAGATGAATTTTTTACCACAGATAATTGGATATTTTTCCTCAATGGAATATAAATTTCACGGTCTGAATCATTCTAAAAAACAAGTTATTGCGAAAATGGTGAGATGACCTGTAAATAACATACCTTAGAAAACAACATCAAAAGAATTTATCCTTCCTTGAATTCCGACCTTTTTTTTTCTTCACCTTCCCTCAGAAATTCAGCTTAGATATCCTTTGGTTACCTCATACACATATATATATTCAATATTCTCAAGTGTTATCTAAAATGAGAGAGCCTTGCCTCTTATTTATTCTCTCCAAGTAGCTTCCTTAAAAACATCTTCTAGGTCACTTTGCCCACTTTCCTTATTTTAGGGTTAACCCACTTCTAATTTATCCATTAAATTTATTATTTAAATAATTAATTTTGTATTCACTTTGAATTGTAGTACACTCATCACTTCACTTTATTATTTACCTTCTAAAATCTCTTAAATCACTTTGACTACTTTGACCTTTTGGGGCTTCTAGATGACATATGAGGGTCCTCCAACTTCGTAAGGCCATAAATTTCAAACCGTGAGGAGTTATGTGATGTTCCACATACCACCAGGAATGAATGACATGTAATATACATATATAATAGTATTACCTTCAAATATATCAAAACTCATACCATTATCCATCAAACAAACTTGGGTCCATTACCCAAACCTGGGTTCTCCAACTTCTCATGGCCATAACTCTCTAATCGTGAGGAGTTATGTGACGTTCCACATACCACCGGAAATGGACTGACATGTAATATACATATATAATAGTCTTTCCTTAAAATATATTAAAACTCATACCATTATACATGAAACAACCTTGGGTCCATTACCCAAACCTTTGTGCTACCAGAATTCGCTACCAGACTTTCTCCAAGGGTTGACATCAATCACTAAAGATTGAAATAAATCTAAAATATCACTCTCCAATGGTTGAGATCAATGAAAACCAAAAATCCATACCAAATATCCATCAACCTAAGACAATTGTCTGGCAATATCCCCCTTTGGCATTGATGGCAACACCAACATTGATGGAAACACTTAGTCATGATAACATTCATGCTTATACTCTTCATCAATGTTTATGTATCTCCCCCTTTGACATCAATGGAAAAGGGTATCTCCCTTTGGGGATTCTCCCCCTGACTGAACTCTCCTTAGGGATGCTCCCCATATCTATGTGCCTTTGATTTTTCTTTATGTTTATAAGCCTCTGATTACTCTCTTTCCCTTCATATGAATACTATCTCCCTCTTTGACAAAGGGTATCACTTTGAATTCGTATCACTCATTCTTCCCTTGTGACAATCGCTCCCCTTGGAAACATGCATCTATTCTCTCTCTCCAAGAATTTACCTTTGCATCTGATAAATCTCTCCCCCTTTGTCCTATTTATGGTGCTTCCTCGTGTACATATAAGACATATAAGATAAGAATTCAAAAGCATTCGTTTTGGAGTAGAAATTACTCCTAGTCTCTGGCAAAGATACTCAAGGGCTTCCTGTGGAAGCGATTTTGTAAAGATGCATGCCACTTGTTCTTTTGTTCCCACATATTCAAATCTGAGGTTATTCTCTGCAACCTGTTCCCGTAGAAAGTGATACTTGATTGGAATGTGTTTCGTCTTGGAGTGCATCATCGGGTCTTTTTGAGATACTGATGACGCTTATATTATCACAATAGATTAGAATGGGCTCATCATACTCAACCTGTATATTTGTCAAAGTTTTTTTCATCCATAGAACCTGTGTACAACATGTTGATGTTGAAATATACTCTTCCTCGGCTATAGATAAGGATATTGATGATTGTTTCTTTCTTAGCCAAGATAATAAACACTCACCCAAGTAGAACGATGCTCCACTAGTGCTTCATCGGTCATCAATGCAACCTGCCCAATCTGCATCTGTGTAGGCAATAAGTGATAGATCCTTTCCTTTTGGATACCATAATCCAAACTCTTTTTTTCTTTTGAGATATATGAAAATCCTCTTCACTGCTAATACATGTGATTCTTTTGGTGCTGCATGAAATCGTGCCACCTATCCAACTGCCTGCATTACATCTGGTCTGAATGTTGTCACATATAGTAATTGACCAATCATTGACCTGTATTGCCTATGGTTTGTAGACTTTGAATCATCATATTTTCTCAACTTGCAACTAGTTTTCATAGGAGTGGTAACTGGTTTGCAATCTTCCATTCCGAACCTCTTTAGCATTTCTCTGGTATACTTAGTTTGAGAAATAAAAATTCCTTGGTTTCTTTGACATATATGAAAACCCAAAAAGAAGGATAGTCCTCCAAGTAATGACATTTCAAATTCATTCTGCATATCCTTTGAAAATTTCTGGCTTAACCTGTCATTAGTACTTCCAAAACAATATCATCAACATAAATTTCAATTAATAAAATATTACCTTGAGTTAACTTGATGTAGAGGTTGTTGTTTGTGCTTCCTTTCCATAGTTCAGAGGGAGTTTTGTCATTGTTGTTTCTGATCATTACTCTGTTTTGAATGTGAATTGATGTATGCACTGCATGTGTCCAAAAAATATTTATCAATTTGGAATCCATTAGCATTGTTCGAGCCATTTTCTGTGTACTTATCATCCATTATGATAATGTTCCTTTGTCTTTGAACCACTCTCTGAACCAATCTATGAATCCATTCTCTCATCCACTATCGTATATATGTCCAATCCTACTAAGTGTTCTTACGAATCCATCTATCTCCATACTGACCAAGACTTTACTTGCACAATTTTCCATAATGCTTACCCATTTATCATTACCCTATAATGAAGTATTGATTAATCTATCAAACTATACTTCTGCTAACTGATTTCTCTGAATCTGTCTTCTCAAAATCTGCAAGCTGCTCGAAGGATGGTTCTTTGGTTTGTCATAGCTATCGCATATACTCCCCCTATCTAATATTCATATTACTTGGGAGTTTCTACACCGGATGGATCAGAACAATTCATGCTTTGATGTGTATTCATCATCATCTTCATTGGTAGATTCATTATCTCTTTGAGATCTGACTTATTTCTTTATGTCTACAGATTCATCTTTCAGTACAATGCCTAGAAGTACAATCTCTTGAACATGTTCCTTATTTACTTGTCCTTCCTTTCTTTTAGTTATTTTCCAAACCTTTCTGTATCTGACATCTTTCATTTTCTCTGTATAATTTTCTTCATCTCGTTTTATTGCCAATCTTGCGATCTCTGGTACCTTGTATTTGTTCACCTGTTCTTCTTGTTTTCTTATCCATACTTTCTTATATATGATATCAATATTCTCTTTCATGGAAGTATCGATCATGCTTCTACAATCACTGGCTATGTGTCCATAGTTATGACATTTGTAACACTCGATGTTACATGCAACCACATAGACACTTATTTCTTGGACATTTCTTTTATAATCCCTGCAATATGCAACCTTATGTCCAAAGTTAGTACAATAAAAAAAATTACCATAAAATAAATTTGCATACCTAGGAGTGAATGATCTTCTTTGTGGCGTAGTCCTTCTGAATTTTTTCCTTGAATGATCATGATCATGATTGAAGCTTCTTTGTGTTTTGAACATGGATGGTCTTCTTGAAGATGTATCTTCAATAGTTTTCTTAGATTCTGGTTGACCATGATTCCTTCCTTTGAGTACTTCTGCATAACTCTTTATATTTTCTTCATTCTTCTTTTCTAGCAACCTAGAGTGCTTCTCCTAATTCTCTATAACTAATGTGGATGTTTCTGTCTCTTCAACGTTCTTGTTGAGATTGACGATTTTACTTCTCAATGTGACAACTTCTTCTTCAAGCTTCTCAACCTCTTCTTCTTTCTTCATTATCTAAGACTTCATGACTTCTTCTATTCTTTTCTCTTATTCAAGCTGAATTTTTAATGTGATTATTTCTTCTTCAAGTCCTTTCTCTTCTTGACCAAACTCTATCTCATTCTGGTTTAGATCGTTAGTTGTTTTCTTAATCTGACCTGTCAATATATTCTGTCTCATTTCTGCTTCTTCCTTCTATGCTGCTATGTTGGTTTCCAAACACTGTTTTTGATATTCTCGATTTTCTTCGATATTTCTAGCTTCTTCTAGCCGAGTTCTTAAGTTATCAATGACCTGTTAGGATTCTTCAAAAATGTGAACACTTTCCTTTTGTTTCATCAATTCTTTCTTGAGTGAATTTTTTTCTTCTCTTAGTTCATCTAAAGCACTAATCAATTCTTCTTCATAATTGTCTTCCTTTTCAATTAGTTTTTCTGTCTCATTTCCTTCATGGAATTCTATTTCAAGATGTCCACATTTTTCACAATTAAAACAAAACAACATATCTCTCGTGATTATTTTCTCTTCATCTTCTGAATCTACTTGACATGGTGAACATTATTCTTCTTGATTTGTATCTGCATCTTCTTTAACATTTTCTGAATCTGTGATGGGTGAATAATATATGTTATGTAACTTATCCCAAAGTCTTTTGCCGATGAACATTTACCAACCTTTTCTCTTACCAGATTAGATAATGATTCCCAATGAAATCCATTGCTATTTTTTTTATTCTTCTTCAATTCCTTCTTGGTTGCAGTCTTTGCCCTTTTTGAACTATCATATCCTGTAACAACTGATAGCCAAATATAATGTCCCTGTGCCTGTAAAAATACTTTCTTCTGTATGCTCCACATCTCATACTTAAAACCATTCTGACCATTAAACATTGGTACTCCATTCTCAGAATAATCCATGATCTCCTTCTAGTGGTTAAACTGTTTTTTGAAGGAACCTCGCTCCGATTCCAATTGTTGGATTACTGAGAGGGGGGGCGAATCAATAATAGAGAAATTTAATCATTTTTAACCATATAATCCAAGTGTTATATCAATGTATAATTAACATCCAATAACTGTAGAGTAAATAAACAATGAACAATCATACACATACACAGTACACCAGTGTTTTACGTGGAAACCCAAAGAGGGAGAAAACCACATAATGTTTTTTCTTATATGTCTTGAAGAATTACATTCATTGGGAAGATAAATTTAGATAATATGCAGTGGGAAGATAAATTTAGATAATATGCATCCAGAGGTAGCCTAGTCGGAAGAAAATAAGTCTTAATATGAGGACTTCATAAGGGAAAGAGAATATTTTTTCAGAAAAAACATTCCCCGGGCTATTTTGATTATGTTTATTATAGTGTTTGACTATGATACTATTTTGGGAAAGATGGCAAAACCATGATATTATTTTTGAAACATTAAAATATAATGTTTTTATTTATGAGAGACACAAGTGATTTATGTCATGTATTTGAGATGCATGTTTTTTATATGTTATTTGATGCTGATATTTTTTTATATTTGTTGATTATATGATTGATCAACAAGGAAAAGTTGTTTTGATCATTGAGATAAGGAGATTCATAATAGAGTGGGACCCTGCCTATTTAGTTATTATTTTATTTATTAATTATCCTATTTATTAACTTAAGTTATTTAACTTTAGTAACTAAAAGTATTTCAAATACTTGAGGAACTACCTTTTAGATAATAAAAGGAACAATAGAAGGATAAATAAGACATGAGAAATTAGAGAGAAACACTTCCGATAAGGTTTTTTCTTGTTTCATATTAAGATTTCATAATTTCATCTTTTCGTTTTCTGAGTTCCTTAAAAGGGATAAATCCTCTTTTTGACAACATGATCCTTCTAAAGGTGGAAAATAAAAAAGGAATAGGAAGCATTGATATTTGACATGCTTCAGAAGGTCCGTTTGTGTATTTTTATTAGAATATCCGAATTAATTTTCAATTCTAATTAAGATTATTTTGCAAAGTCAAGACTTGGTGGGCTTGTGACTTGGTTGATCCAATGTATTTAGTCTTGGTCATTTTCTTTTAGATACTAGTTGTTTTTGTATGATGTTAAATTCAATCTTATACTTCTAAGTCTAATTTTGATCATCAACCTCTTAGGGGTTTTAAAAGAGCCATTCTGGATGTAACTTAGAAAATATATTATTAATAAAAGTTTGGTCTTTCTCAATTGAGACTTGTGTATTTATTATTTTCATATTGTATTTGTTTCATTATTTCATTCATTTTATTATGTAATCATTTATATAAAACATTTTTACTTTTTTTTTTTTTTAAATAGCAACATACAACTTCATAATATCAACAGTCCCATGAACATATTTCTTGAGGTTTGGTTGATATTTTTTCATAGGCTATAATCCGAGAGTGACATTCCCTCCTATCTTACCTTAGCATAGTAAGATTCGAAAATTATTGAGAGAGGAATCTCCATTCCTCTCCTTAATAGGTCAACCCATCCTTTGGTATTTATCACACATCTTCACCTATTCTCGAAAGTCCTTATGTAAGGCCGACCACTAAATTCATGCTTGAATGATCTTTCTGGTTGTCATGTTGGATTGAAAATGACCTCCTCTAGGTCTTGCATGCGCTTCATTGATTATATATTCGTGTTCATGTTGTAGTGCGTATCTTCTCAGAATATCATCATTTCTTTGTTTATAGAGATACCCATTCATGAGAGTGAATGGTGATGCTTTCAATGATAGGGTATTCCTTTTGTTAGCTGGGATATCATCATGAGCCTTCCTCTCTTCTAAGAATTTTGCGATTTATTTGATTTCCTGGGGGGCAACTTCAACCTGAAATAAATGTGCATCAGGTAAGTCGTCCTCCATCCCAGTTGGATCTTCTCCATTTTCCAGTCGAGATAGATGGTGTAGGCCGGTGTTCATTTTTCTTGGTCGGACTACTACTTCAAATTTGAACTCTTGGAACATTAGTAGCAATCAACAGATTTTTCCCTGATGGACCTTCTTGTTTACCAAATACTTAAGTGCTTGATGGTCTGTGAAGAAGATAAATGGTTTTTCTAGTAAATAATGTCGAAATTTTTGAAGGGAAAAGATCATGGATAGAGCCTCCCGCTTTGTTGTTGAATAATTTATTTCATCTTTATTCAACTTTTGACTGGCGTATGCATTGGGTTGATCGACCCTATAGTCATATGGTTGGGCTAGTACTAAGACGACAATGACATTGGATGCATCAACATGGACATGAAACTTTTGTGACCAGTCTGGAAATCCTAATATGGTTTTTTCTACCAATTTTCTCTTTAACAACTCAAAATATTCATTGCATTCTTGGCTCCATTGGAATTCGACTTCTTTTTTCAGCAGCTTCTTAATTGGGAAGGCTATATCAAAGTAATGTCGAATAACATCTAGTATGCCCAAGGAATATTTTTATTCAATTTTGATTGATTGGTGCCTTCAAGTCAAGAATAAATTTTATTTTGTCCATGTTGACCTTGATTCCATCTTTTCATACAATGTGACCTAGCAAAATGCCTATTGGTGTGGAAAATATGCATTTTTTGATATTTAGAGACAAGTGAATTTATCTGCATCTTTTCAACATCATTTGGAGCCATTGGATGTGATATTTCAATAGGATATAAATAGTACAATCGTTAAAGTACACAACCATTGTTTTGTAGATGTATTCCTGGAATGCTTTGACCACTATTTGAGAAAACATTGTTGGAGCATTCTTGAGCCCAAATGTCATTACTTTGTATGTGAATGACCTAAACTAAGAGACAAATCTTGTTTTCCCCTGATCTTATTTTGCAATAGGTATTTGGTTGTATCCCGAGAAGCCATCTGTGAACGAGTAGCATTCATGCTTGGCAACTTCATTCATGATTTAAGTGGTGAATGACGTCAAGAATGGATCAATTATTGCTAGCTTATTTAACGCTCAGATGTTGACACATATTACTAGTTTCTGTAGGTTGCATTTTTTAGGTTGCAAGACAATCAGGATTTCCCATTCTAACTTGTCGATAGAGTATATGATGTTGATGGATAAAAATACTCTATCTCTTTTTGAACTATGGGATTATACTTGTTTTCTAGATTATATGGCCATTTTTTTTATGGGGTTGACCCCGGGGATGAGGTCGATTTTCATATCCCCCATATCTTGCACCAATCCTTTTAGGTCTTTGTAATATCATGTGAAAACGTCTTGATATTTTTGCAATAGGTCGACTATTTATGTGGTTTGTTTGTCCGACCAATAGTATCCTATTCTTGCCATTTTCGGTCAACCATCTATTGAGATTTCAAATTCCTTAGTTTTAATTTATGCATTCATCCAGTTGGGTGCTTTAGATTGTCTAGTTGTCATTCTCCTTCTACAACCTTATTATACCTCTAGGGGAAGTTGGGTTTTTCTATATCTTCCTTGTCTTCCTTGGATATCGAATAAACTTTCTTTAGATACTTATTTACTTAAGGATGACTTCTCTTCCATTGAAAACTTTGACCAGGAAAACTTATGTTTTCCATGTCTATTTGACAATCCATTATACTATCTTGATTTTGTGCCGACACGAAATTACAATCGAAGTCGATCCTATGTCGACTTTGGCTTTGCCTCTCTTTTGTATTTCATCAACATTTGTTTTTTTGATAAAAAAATTGATTTCTTTTTCAGCCTCTTGCAAATGTGCCTCCTCTGGGATGAATTCAAAATCTCTGATGAACTATTCTTTAATTTCATTCCATTTGAAATCATAAATTCTTGTCTATCTTACTTGAATATCTCCTTCTCATTCTGTGCATCGAATTGCTTCCTTGGTTCGACATTCTTCTTCACCCATTGGTGTTGTGATGGCTCTTGTTGTATTGCATCGTTTCCTATTTTATCTCCTCCGTGTGTAATTATGTTGATGTTTCTTCCTTCATCCCTCACTTCTGCTAAAATCTACTAAACATTATGATTGTTTTGATTCCTCTTTTCCTCTATCTTTCCCAATAGTGTAGGGAAGTCTTCTGTGTCATGATTTGATGCGCGACAATACATAGACATCGTAGGTGGAAGTGGACATTCTCTTGCATAGTGTCCTAGTTGTTGAAAATTTTGACATACCACTGGTCCTCTACCTCTTCCAAAGAATCCTCTTGCTCTTCCTCTACCTCTGTAGTCGTATCGATCCCCTTGAGGTGCGTTATACTGAGGCACCTGGTTATACTACGCGATATTATAGTGTGGTTTCATGGTATTATACTGCGGCTGTACAGTGTTGTATGGTTGTTACGTAATGTTATACTATTGTTGTGTCGTGTTGTATGGGGCTGGTACTTGATTGAACTGAGGTGCAACTTTCTTGGTCGTCATTTCTGCCTGCACCTTGTATGCATCTGATGTTATTTCCCTCATCAACTCCATGGTTATGCAATCTTTGTCATCACAGCCTACTGACTTGCAAAAGTTGCAATACAAGCTCTTTGGTATTGTCTGGTACTTCTACATAATTGGGTAGTGGTAGGGATCGTGACCCTATGTCTTATAAATCTCGCACCATAGTCCTTCTGTTGGTAATGGATTTGGAATTCCTTCTGCCATGTACTGCGCGAATGTTGGACATTTGTTCTTATGGTGTCCTTTTGTCCTACATGTGGTACACCAAACAACTTCTCGTTTGTCCTTGTTATTTTTCTTGTTAGGATATTTAGACACTTAGGAGTTAGTAAGACCTACTTGGTATATTGTGTCGTTAGGTAAAAGTGTGTTTTCTAGTGTGTTTATTTAGTATGCATTAGTATGCATTTGTAGTTAGGAAATCCGATGGTCACGATATGTTCCCGACATAGAGTGATCCAATGGTTCATACTCTCCTCGATATTAACGACCATTGATTCATGGCTTAACACTCGATTGGTCCATGATCTCTATTTAAAGAGAATGGAGGGTCATTTGCCGATGATCGATTGTGAGAAACTTTGTTGTAAAATCTCTCTGTAATCTTTTTCTTTGCATTAATAAACTGCTCCAAGTGGTCGTGTTGGTTGGGGACATGGATGTTTCAGTGTGTTGATCTTTGATCTGGTTATGTGAGTGGTTACCGAAGGTTTTCGTCCTCTATTGGAATACATGTGTTGTCGAACATGGTATCAGAGCCTGTTTGAAGACCCGCTCCTATTGAAGATCGATATCGTGAAGCCGAGTTGCCTCATACCCACTTTCTGTCATTTCCATACATTTTTGGGTTGTTAGGACTATTCCATTGCATCCGTAGCGCTCTTTTCAGTCAGGAACACTTTTTGTTTCACTCGAAAAGGTTTCTGTTTTCCCAATATACGACCATTATAGTCAGATCCGGAGGTATAAAGCTTGAATACACATTTTTTAAAATTTTTGCAGAGTAGTATTTTGGTTTTGTTTTATTTATTTCCGGATTGCTACTCTTTTAGATTTGCATATTCTCTTTTCCCCATGCCCTGTGCGATCTCGGAAAATCAGAAACACATAGGAAAAGGTGCATCTTTCGGGTAAGCTAACCGAGATCTAACCCTTGTTGTCATCGAGAAACAAATTTTTTTTCTTGTGTTAAAAGAGTTTTTTTTAGCACGCTCTCCAAGGCTGTCTTCAACAACAACAACAACAACAACCCCAATCCTCCTTCTGGACATTACAATATGTTTTTCTAGATCATTTGGTTAAAAGTTGCCTTATTAGTTAAGAGGTCTTGAGTTCAAGTCTCTCTTTTGTTACCTTTTTTGAAAAAGTTCATGCTAAAATTGTAAAGTGTATTTCACTTCAAGTATAAAAGTGAATCACTATAAGTAGCTTTAATATTTTATTTTAGAGTTATTTATTTTGCATGAAAATTTTCTATTATAAAGTAACTTCATTGTAAAAGTGATCCCCACTTCTCTTTATAAAAGTGGGTCACTTCATAAAGCAACTTACACAATCACATGGTCATTTGGTTATCAATTGTGCCTTTTTTAAAAAGGGCATAACTCTAACATCGAAAGTCTATTTTCAGTGTCATATGTTTTTTAAAACCGCATAACTTTTCGATCTCTTTCCATCCAGATCATCAGTTTCAGTTTTTAAATTCACATTATCTGCATATTTAATATGGCTTCTACAAGTACTGTCTTGCTTACCAACAACAACTACTTCCAATGAAAATCTCATATGGAAGATATATTAAGAAGTAAATGCTTGTACCGGATTACCTTGGGAAAGGAAAAATCACCCACTGATGTTGATAATAAATCTAAGTGGGATAATAGGAATGACGAAGCACGTGGAATAATCAGAATTTCCATCTCTCCTGATTTAAGGTACCACCTTCAAGATATCGATGACCCCAAAGAAGCTTGGAACATGATTGAATCTGTGTTTGGTAAACTCAATATTATTCGAGCACAACAGTTAGAAAATCAAATATTGACCTTGAGTCCAAATGATTTTTCTTGCCTTGGAGACTATCTATCTAGGTTTAAAACACTCAGAATTTTATGTGAAGAATGTAAGATAAAGATGGAGGAATAGCATTGCATCTATCTTATTCTTTCTAAGCTAGGTAGTGCATATTTTGTGTTTGTATCTACCTATTATGCCATGAGAGAGGCTCTAGGGGAAGAAGCCTATGAAACACCCACTCTTGAGTCCTTTTGTGCTTCTTTGATTCGAGAGGAATATAAGCTTGTACAATTTGGAGTGATCAACACTGCAGGTCCCTTCAACAAAGCCTTAGTTTCCCAGTAGAAAGATAAACCCAAGTATCCCAAGAAGAAACATCCTCACTACAACAACAAACAACATAAGGGTCCCAAACTTGCGCAGACAGCGTCAACTCCTACTAGTGACAAAGGAGAAAAATATAAAAGTAAGAATACTAACAAACATTGCAACTTTTGTGATAAAGATGGTCATGATGAGTCCAAATGTTTCAAGAAGATGGAAGCTTTAGAAGCAACAATGAAGAAACACAACATCAGTATTGATTCTACTTCTTCTTCTCAGGGACATGCACTTTCTGCTTCTGGTTTCTCCTTCAATTCAAATTCTACTGCTACTTTTTCTTCTGATGAGTGGCTTATTTATTCATGAACATCTTATCATATGGCTAAGGATAAAGCCATATTTTCTTCTCTAAATGAATGTAACACCAAGAAAATATTTGTTGGTGATGATAGATCTCTTAGTGTTGTAGGATCCGGAACAGTTCAATTAAATAATGGTCATTTCAATGATGTATTATGTGTTCCAAGTATTTCTTGTAACCTTCTATCAGTATATCAAATCACTCATTTAGGTGAAGGTAAAACCATCGAGTTTTCACCTCATCAAGTTGTAATAAAGGATCTAAAAGATCCTAAGCATGTTCTTGCAACTAGAATTGTTGATGATATTACCAGGTTGTACAAGTTTGACAACTTTGGGTCATCAGCGTTTTCATCAGTTTTTGTTGCTCATAGCAATGACTTGAGCAAACTTTGGCATGAGCGGTTTGGTCATCTAAACTATATTTCATTGCAGAAACTATGTAATCAACAGATGGTGACTGTTCTTCCTCTTGTTTCATGCAGAGATGGTGTTTGTGTCGGTTGTGTTATCGGCAAACATCATCGGGACAAGTTTGACAAACGTACCTCTTGGCACGCGTCGGTTCCTTTGCAGCTTGTTCACAGTGATTTGTGTGGTCCACTTTCTTCTCCTTCTTTTTCTAGGTGTAAGTATTTCTTAACTTTCATTGATGACTTTTCCAGACATACTTGGGTTTACTTCTTAAAACTCAAGAATGAATTTTTTGACAAGTTTTTGGCCTACAAGGCCATTGTAGAAAAGAAATTTGGACATTAAATTCAAAGGTTAAGAACAAATAATGGAGTCAAATATGTGAACAGTAATTTTACAAGCTATTGCACTACACAGGGAATACAAATGCAACACATTGTTCCATATACACCACAAAAAAATGGTGTTGCTAAGAGAAAGAACCACAGATTAAAAGAAATGGCTAATTGTATGATCCAATCTAAGGGATTAACTCTAAAGTATTGGGTGGAAGCCATCAATTGTGCAAATTACATAGTAAATCGCACTCCCACAAAGGCTCTTAAAAATATAACACTAGAAGAAGCTTGGAATAAAATTAAACCAGATGTGAGTCACTTCTATGTATTTGGTAGTATATCATGGGCTCACATTCCTGATGAGAAAAGGAAAGCATTGCAGCCTAAAAGTGAGAAGTGTATATTTGTTGGTTATTATGAAGATGTCAAAGGTTACAGACTTCTTCAATCACATTGTAATGAAATTATTATTAGAAGAGATGTTAAATTTGATGAAAATCTCTTGGATTGCGAGCCTAATTCGACGATTGTGCCTTCTTCGGCATGTGAGCCATCTTCGACGTTTGTGCCTTATTATGATCTAGTTTCTTCTTCAGATGATGACAATGAGGATGAAAATCCACCTCCACCTGCTCACCCTCCTCCAGATGAGTCCTTTGAACTTGAACCAACACTAGCTCCATCGCTTCCTAGATGGGTCCGTTCAACACGAGAAGCAGCTGGTGATCTTGTCGGTGATCCTTCAAATCAGCATCAAACACGTTCACAATTTCAGCGAGCCTCTTCTCTTTTGGCTCAAGTTTCAGAAACTCATGATCCAGAGACATTTGCAGAAGCTTCAGGTCATCCAGATTGGGATACAACAATGAATAAAGAGTATCGTTATTTAATGGAAAATGATACTTGGGATTGTGTACCTCTTCCAAAAGGAGTAAAACTTGTTAGATGCAAATGGGTCTACATAACTAAGTATGCATCAGATGGAAGTGTTGAAAGACACAAGGATCGGTTAGTTTCCAAAGTATTTTCCCAAGTTGAAGGAATTGATTATAATGAAACCTTTTCCCCTGTAGAAAAAATGAATTCCATCCGCTTTGTTCTTGCCCTTGCTACCTCACATAAATGGGAGGTCCATCAGATGGATGTTAAATCCGCCTTCTTGCACGGAGATTTGCAAGAAGAAATCTACATGGAACAACCTCCTGGCTATGTCCAGAATGACTCTAGCCTTGTTTTTTGCCTCAAGAAATCTCTTTATGGTCTCAAGCAAGCTCCTCGAGCTTGGTATGCCAAAATGGATAGCTTTCTTATTGCCACTAGATTCTCTAGATGGAATT
>JASDQU010011454.1:156357-190490 GCA_032191745.1 Picea mariana | reverse complement strand
AACCAACCCCTTCTCCCTTCCAGTCTGGAGTCAATCTTTCTGCCACATGTACTTCTCCTGAAGTTGATGCCACCCTGTACCGTCAGTTAGTTGGTAGCCTCTTATACTTGACTCATACTCGTCCTGATATTTCCTTTGTTGTTGGTCTTGTTGCACGATATTTGCAAACACCCCATGAAAGCCATTGGAAAGCAGCTAAAATGATACTTCTCTATGTCCGTGGTACAGTTCAGTTCGGGATACATTACAGTTCAGGGGGGACTCCTTTATTGGTTGGTTTCACTGATTCAGATTGGGCTGGCGACCTTGATGATCGGAAGTCTACTGCAGGTTATGTTTTCAGCCTTGGTTCAAGACCTTCCACTTGGGCCTGTAAGAAACAACAGGTTATTATACTTTCTTCAGCAGAAGCAGAGTACTGAGAAATAGTAAAATGCAAGTCAGGAAGCCTTGTGGCTTCGACAGATCCTTTCAGAGTTTGGATTCTAGCACCAGCATCCAACTAGCTTTTGGTGTGATAATCAAAGTTCCATAAAGCTCGCCAAAGACCTAGTTCAACATCAGCGTAGCAAACACATCAATCTACACATGCACTTCATCAGAAAGCTCATTCATGATCAAGTTATTGAAGTTATCTTTTTCCCTATAGAAGATCAAGTTGCAGACATTTTCACAAAGTCTCTTACAAAAGTGAAGTTTTCCAAACTTCGATCTATGTTAGGAGTTTAGGAAGTTGTCATTAAGGGGAGATAGGCTCTAATGCCTCCTTCCTTCTTCTATTGTGTCACTATTGTAAATCCTTCAATCATATCCCAAGTTGTTCTTAAGGGGGGATGTTAGGATATTTAGACACTTAGGAGTTAGTAAGATCTACTTGGTCTATTGTGTCATTAGTTAAAAGTGTGTTTTCTAGTGTGTTTCTTTAGTATGCATTTGTAGTTAGGAAATCCAACGGTCACGATATGTTCCCAACATAGAGTGATCTAACAGTTCATACTCTCCTCGATCTTAACGACCATTGATCTGTGGCTTAACACCCGATTGGTCCATGATCTCTATTTAAAGAGCATGGAGGGTCATTTTTCGATGATCGATTGTGAGAAACTCTCTTGTAAAATCTCTCTATAATTTTTTTCTTTTCATTAATAAACTTCTCCAAGTGGTCGCGTTGGCTGGGGCCGTGGATGTTTCCCCATAGGGGTTTTACCATGTGAAAACATCGGTGTGTTGATCTTTGATATGGTTATGTGAGTGGTTACTGAAGGTGTTTGTCCTCTGTTGGAATACCTGTGTTGTCAAACAATTCCAGTTTAGATCGAATTTTAAATTCTTCAGATCTTCCTTTATCTCCTCGATGGATGGATCTGTCTTCTGATATCGGTTCTCTTCCAGTTGCAGGGATGCCTACTGAGCATTTTCCTGTGTTTGAAACTTATGATGTCACAATGGATATTTCAAGTGTGGTAACAGTGAATTGACAAACAAGTGCCTATGCTGCATATCTGTCATGACATATTTTAGCCTTCCCTTTAGTTGTTTGAATATATAATCAATCTCCCATACATATTCTCCTGTTTTTTGTATGATCTCTATCATCCCATTCATGTATTGGTCCTATGAACTCGGCTTCTGGAACTCATTTATCAACAACTTCTTGATATCTCCAATCGTTCTAGTTGTCCCTGGTAGACTGTTTGCAGCTAAACTCATATACAAATCCAATGCATGATATCTTAATGTGATAGCTAACTGTGCAAGTTTAGTGTCCTCATCCATGATATGTTTTTCTTCCCAAACATTTTCATAGATAAGCATGTTCTTCCTCCGGTCCTCCGATGCTTCCCCTTTGAATTCTGGTAACTTGATGGTTGGGTCATGTCCCACCATCTTAAATGTTGAACTAATACCTCTGTGTGGTGTATATACTTGACTATTGTTTCCTAAACTGGCTCCCCCAGTTGTTGTTCCTTATGTAGATGTACTTCCTATTGTCTTCCTTTTCCTGAAATTCGTTTGTCTAAATGGTGGTGTTCTCCTTGGTGTATTAGTCACACATGGGTTTATGGGTTCCACACTAACATTGATATGGATAGGAGTGTTGCCTTCTAGTTCCTCTCTTGGACCTCTTGTCTTCCTCTCATATGTCATGTGCAGGATTTACTCAATATTCTCCATAGCCCAGAGATCCTCTACCTCCTCTTCATCACTTGTCAATCCTTCCCTCGCGACTAGGGATCTCTTCTTGGTGTTCACCTTATATTGGTAGGGTACTCCACTATGCGTCTTTTCAGCTGTCGCCATGATCCACTTGATTTGGTCATCATCCATCCTAATTGGGCCCAAGGCCTTCTTCTTCTTTACTTTATCTTCTTCTCCTTCCATTTTTCCTTTTCCCATCAGTGATTCCCCCCTTCTCTCATGCATGCAGGGAAATTTAGATGTATGATTCCATTGTCATTACACCCTTTTTATATAGAAATATATTAATGGAAGTGTATAATGATATGATGTACCTACCTCAAGGTCCCTTCAATAATTCTTGTTCAACTATGCTATACGAATTTGTTGTATCTACTACAAACTCTGTGATAAATCCAACAATAATGTTGTCAAGCCAGAAATCTACCGCGCATAAACTTATTATCAACTCGTTGTAGTTACGTGATATCTTCAGGATTCCACTCTAGTTGTCTGATCTGATTCATAGGATGGCTGTATTTCAATCTTTTAATCCACTTCTGCAATATGTGTGGGAACTTATAGAAAAATACTTCATGCAAGTCGGTGAATACGTACTTGTCCAAATATTTGCGCGATGTTAACTTTGGGTTTTTGTTATCTTTCTGCGTAAACTCTAGCTCATTTGTCTTCAACCAAATCTATATATTTTCCTTTGTGGGATTCCACGGTCTCAACATCCCCTTTTATATTCACATTCTTTCACCTTTTTGTCGTCTGATCCGTATTCTTTTGACACTTCTTCTGCATATCTCATATGCTCAACCCCATTTTCTTCCAGTCAATTGGCAACAAAACCATTTGTTGGTTTTTCCCTTTTATTTATCTACTCTTATTGGTCTTGAGGGATTCTAATTCTCATTGACCATTAAATATTGACCCTGGTTCAGAACTAAGAATCTTCCCAACAAAATCCCTTAAAGACTATAGACCCCTCTGGTAACCCAGAAGGAAACACAATACACAGAGTGCACTGCCCAATATCACCCGAGATAACTTTATGGGTGGATGCAATACTCAGGTGTTTGCAACCTAGGATTGAGTGAGATCTATGATTGTGCGTCATAACCTTTATTCAGTCCATTTAACATCTTGTTATAACAATTATTCTATGCATGCATGCAAAATACCAGATCTACTTAACTACTTCATTCATTCAACATTCATCAACTAATCATACACAAAGATACATTCATTCAATCACATGACACAATGTTATTATGGTTCACCCCCTCCTAGGCTACATCCACAAAGATCTAGCTCTCAAGTTTTTATTATAGTTGGAAATATCCCACGCCGCGCATGGTTACAATCTTAGTTCTTCTCTCCCACAGGCTCCTCAATCCCTGCGAGGCTGAATAGATCAAACCAGGATCCTCAGCCTGTGATCTATCCCTCAGGATCGAGTCACTCATGCCTTCTCTAGCTTACCAACTTAATGACTCATACAGTCCTTACAATTCTCTTCCTCTATGTCCTTCTCTTCTCCTCGTCCCCTCCGTTTTTCTTCTTTTTTCTCTCTCCTAAGTACTACTTATTTATATCCTCAACTCTCCAGCCATTATAATGCATTACAAAAACCCTAACCCTAGCATCGTTAGGTCTTCCATACATGTGCGCTTGTTTCTCTTCCTTCAAACTGTATTTTTCCTCTTGCATGCTTCTTTTCCAAAAATAGCCTTTCTTTCTGATTTGGCCTGCATCCAACATGAAGTTTATGGAATACTTGAATGTCCTCCCCTGATTCCATTTAATTTATATTGGTTTATATTCCTAAAGAACTTCATTTCTTCCTGTATTAGGTTTTCCTCATGTTCAGGGTTGGGATATGTGTTTCGGTATCCCCTTTGTCAGGCTAGAGGATCTAGATAGATCTCTTCACCTACTCTTGATCGTGTTACTACATATATATTTTTGTAATTGATAATTTCTTGCTTTGGCAATGTATGCAATAAGTTCACATTTATCTTGTTCACTACTTTCTCTAATGAAATTGGGCAATCTTCAAGTGAGTGCCCCCCCACTCTGCATATTGCAGAACTTGAGATCAGTTTTGTCCTGTCACACACCTAAACCATAAGTACATTTTTAAGGGATGGGGTATAAATTTTTTGCTTACCTCCGAGGAATATGGTATCTAGGACTAATCCCTTTCTCTCGATGGACAGTCTCAATGCATGCTAGACCTCTTGAAATTCAGTTAGGATCCATTCGACACCTAAGGTTCACCAATCCTGCTGGACCCCACTCGACTCGTCAACCCATTGAAGATTAACATGCAACATCACAATGATGTACTTAGTGAACATCATTTCGCCATGTCACCGTATGGTGCTTAGGCTTGCATGACTAGAGGATGAAAAAAGTTCCTTTCCTATAGTCCAATTAAAATACTTAATTAATATTTCGTAAAATACCATTCTTTGGTAATTGATTACTTAAACCTCATTAAGGATAATTATTCTCCACAACTAATTATCCAATAATCAATTTTTACTTAACCTAATACCCATGGCCCAATAATTACTGAAGTTTTTACTTTCTCTTTTCCCCCTTAGAAGTAGTTTAACACTAACTCGATAAATTAGTCATATGATAATTATGAGTAATTATATTATAACATTGTTGGCATAGGGGCAGACCCAGGGTTCAACATTACAAGAGCGCACCAACAAAACCCTAACTACTGGCCCTTTTGGCAACACTTGTGAAGGAGATGAAGTCTCACCCAAGGTAGAGGCAAGGGTGTTTGCAAGAATCAAGTGTCTACAACCTAAGATGGGACACAAGTTTGTGATTATGTCTCTTACAGGGCACTTAGCATTGATCAATCATCAATATTCAACCCTTATTATACTTCACAAATAGCACAAAGCATCGCAACATTCATTCAGGTCTAAAGGATTTCAATACTTAACAACAGTAAAACAGATCAGATCCAGTAGACCAGCCTAGGTATCTTCATACATGTCAGATATACATTCACATACATCTAAGAAGCACAAAGCATAAATATATCTATCTAAATATGTCAAAGCACTTAGCAAATAGTCACTTCAATGCATCAAAACAAGGCACAAAGCGAACAATATAGGATTTACGTGGTTCAGCCCCACCCTGGGGCTATGTCCACCAAATCTTCTTCTCTATTATCATCGGCCAAGCGGTTACAAGTACAGAGCCACCAAACCCTATTGCGCACAGGACAAAAGATCTGTGTAGCTCACTAGATCCTTCTTCCTTGCCTTACAACAAAAATCATTCTATGTCTCCACAAAAGGACTTGTACTAAGCTCTGCAAGCCTATAGAATGCATAACATCTCGATCACACAGATCGCACTTGGCACATAGCCTATATCAAATAGATACAATACTCTACTAGATGCCTAGATATCTATTTATACATTTACAAAAGTGTTCCTAAGCGTGGGTGAACCCACGGGTCGACATCCCTTTCCCATTACATATTCCCAAAACCCAAAATGGGCCCAAAAGTGGGTCGAGATCCCATGATCTCTTCTTCATCTGGCGCTCCATCTTAGACAAGCTGTCAAAGTCCCCAAAATGGTCAAATATGACCAAGTGTTCCCAAAACTTGGTTAAGGGCCAACAGGCCCCCAACACTCACCTGTGACTCGTCCCGAGTCACTCTGGTATGAGAAATTCTCTCTCAAATGCCTCGATCTTGGCTCGAGATGCTTCAACCTACTGTAGTGATACTGCCTCTTTCTCAGTGAACTCCTATATGAGTGTGTCATTGACTGACCCTTCTAGGCGTTGTTCTGATGTGATGACGACCTATTCTAGCTCGGCTCCTTGGGTTTCAACTTCAGTGAACAGTTGGCATGTCTTCTCTTGCACTGGTTGAAGTCGTTGAGAGACTTCCATCACTTTGGTCTAGATCACGTGGATCTGTTGTTGGGCCGTGCGTTTCTCTGGAAACCTCTTCATTCTTTCGACTGATGATAAGGCCTTCAACTGTGCTTGTAACATATCTACATGTTGCTTTTATTCTTGGAGTTGTGACTCTAATGATTGTAACTCTAGATTCTCCATGAGGTTTTCATACGTCTRAGTGCTCCTAGAGCTCAGTTGCTTGCACTCCATGACAAGATATTTCATTCTCCCAACTGTGTTGCTAGCAGTTTCCTCTCTTAGGTCTCTGATTTATTGAGGAGTCTCAGGCACAGTATAAAGTTCCAGGTCTGCGATGCGCTATTGAAGCTACTGGATCACTTCTTCAAGTTGTGCCACCTGTTGTGGAATTCGTTCTTAAGCTCTCACTTCTATGACTGAGAGTACCACTGGGATTTGTTCTTCAAATCTCACTTCTAATATGACGTTGGATTGCCACTGCTTGTTCATATCATTAGAGTACCACAAGGTACTGAACTTTCCGACCAAAGGTTTGAAGGGCTCAATGTCAGGAAAGGTCGCACCTTCTGGCATTTCCCATGCAATGAATGTGATCAGTATGAGAAGCTATCTAAAGTGGAACTCATGCCCTTGTTCTTGTGCTTCCAAGAAATCAAGATCTAGCTGGTTTACAAGGTACTACGCCCAATTCATCCGAAGTCCTTCTACGCACTTCTCGACGAGGTCAACAACGAATCTAGTTACTCGGGTGGGCCAGTTCTTGTGAACTAGCTTGCCTGCAATCAATTGACATGTGAGGTGCACTACATCATTCTGGATAGAGGATACCTTGTAACCTCACATGCCCTTCTCGACATCACCGTAAGTCTCTTTGATTCTCTGTGCTAATGCTTGGTCTGAGGTCTTTCCAGGGTAAAACTCTTGTGGGTCAGGGCCCTACATTCTCAACCCTATGATCTGATTGATCAAGGTTGGATCCATAGTGATGCGATGGTTCAACCATAAGTAACCTCTGTGGTAGCAAGATAACAACAATTTCACGCATGTGTTTACTTCTTGGTGTCGGCCAAAATATGGGATCTTCATCACATTAAGCAGTGTGGACTGTGCGAGGTTCTGGGTCCATGGCTCCGGGATAATCTTCAAATTCTTGCCTTTGGTCCTGGTCAAGTACTTATGCGGGGCAAACATGCTATAAGATTTTCAGTCTCCAAGGTTGAAGTCACTAAACTTCAAGGCTGTGAGCTTATCCTGGTCGGCACGAACTGCACATATCCCTTTTGGGAGGTACGCCATGACCAAATCATAGTCAAAATCTCTAGGCACACTATCTCGGTTGATGGTACCACTTAGAGGGGGTAGGTAGGAAGGTAGAATGCTTGAAATCAGCTTGGCATTCGCGATATCGTCTCTATGCTTCATTCTCATCTCTGTCATGATTCTGGAAGTTTCTGTTCTGTGAGCAGTCGATGGAGAAGCTTGGACTCCTCATATTGATGATTCTTGCACACCTACAGGCATCCTTCTTTCCAACATAACTTTCTCGGTCTTGAGATCAACGAGTACTTCCTTCACATATTCTTCAAGTGCGCTAAGATCTTCGGACATACGCCCTCAGGGTTAATATCGGGGTCACAATGATCATAGACGTTGCACAAGGATGAACAAAAAGGGCGCGATGATCACTGTATACACTTGCTAGTCTGCGGGCTTCAAATTCTCAGTTGGAAAAAGTGTTCTTCATGCATGGTGCAACAAGATATATAGGCAATCTTGGTAACGATTTAATTTGTAATGGGTATGAGCCTCATTAATTCTTGTTCTGTCCATTATGGCACAGTCCAACGGTCTGGTGATGGGCTATCAATGCATTCCGACCCGTTCAGAGCAGCAGTTGAACGGATATATCGGCCTCCAACGACTATATTTCTTCTCCATGGCGAAGCGTCCTATGTCGTTGTTCTAATATCCCGACGAAGCTCCAGTTTTCCAAAGTTTCTTTCTGTGAGGTACCCTCTGGAACCTGTTGTAACTTTTCAATCTTATCCTTCCTATTACTTCACTTCCTAGCCTTTTTTCTAGTGAGCTTCGTCTCGGTGGTTTTTTTTTCCATTCTAATTCTTATTTTCCTTGGACATAGTCACTTCGCATTGCTCATATTCTTTCCTAGGTTTCAGGTGTATCACTTCTTCTTTATCTGGGGTAGAGATTTCAGCCTTTGGTGTGTCTTCTGATGTTCCTATAGCTTCGACATCTAGGCTTCTAGTGTCAGGTACCTTCGATCTGTTCTCCCTTTCTTCAATCAACTGTGCAATCTTTCGGGTCATGAAATCTTTTAATTCTTTTCTCTTTTGTTCTAAGAGTTCTTCTTCTTCATTCTTTCTAGCTTGATCTCTATCAATCCAAGATTTTTCTAGTAACATGGTAAACAGGGCGTTTTCTTCAACGAATTTAATAATCTCAAAATCTTCCTTTGTCGAAGTTCCATTGACTGTCATAGGTATCTGAGTGAGATTTCCACATAACATCATCAGTTTTCCTCTGAATAGTCCTATTCCTCCTAATGAAGGGATCATAACAGGCTTCCCTATAGCTTCCCGATTTCTTTTTGGCATAATGTTCACTTGTGTCTCTTCATCGAGGACATAGTCAATGTTGAAGTCTTCTATTCTTGCCTCAATGCATTCAATTTCTTTAAAAATATCTGATAGCCTAACATGTCGGTGATCATTCAAGGTGTCTTTCATCTGTAGCAATACCTTCTCTGATTCTTGTTGGGGTTCTACCTCTTTTGAATCTGCCTTAGGGTTTTCTTGATTCCGATTCATTTCTTCCAGCCTAGTGATCATTCTAGGGCAATCCAATACCTCATGGTCCATATCTTTGAAATAGAGACAACTAGGTCTTCCACCATGGCATTCCTTAGCTATATGGCCTAGTTTTCTGCAACTGTAACATAGGGTTAATCCTCTCTTTATTTTAAATGACCCCCAACCTCTTCTATACTGTGCAATAGGATCTTGGTAGATAACCTGCAAAAAACTATTTCTAGGATCTTGCATCCATTTGTTAGTCCAAACATTCTTTCTATGCATAGTTATAACATATCTATCATTATGCTTATTAGATTTATTCATATCAAACTTTCTTTCATCTATCAAAGCCCTAGTTTTCAAGCTAGGATAAACTCTATTAAACATACCTAGATCCATACCTTAAGAACAAAAATTTTCACTTATCTTACTTCTACAAAGAACAAAGCCTCCAGATCTAAAACTTTTAACTATTCTTACCTTTATTAGAGCACCGAGCTTACAGATCTTACCTCTTTTCTGCAGAAACTTCCACTTTTAATTTTTATTAGAGCACAAAGCTTTCATATCTTGCTTATTTTCTTCAGGTCTGGCCTTCTTTCTTTAGCACAAATCTTTTCAGATCAAGTGGAATACTATGCACTAGGGCACAGATCCACGCACAGAGCTTCCACAGTTTCAGGACAAAACTTTGCACAACACTTATTCTTCCTCAGTTCCCAACAATCACAATTTCAGGTCCCGGCAACAGAACCATTTGTTGGCACAGGGGAGAACCAAGGTTTCAACGCTACAAGAGCGCACCAACAAAACCCTAACTACCAACCCTTTCGACAACACCTGCAGAGCAGATGAAGTCTCACCGGAGGTAGGGGCAGGGGTGGTTAGAACTCAAGTGTCTACAACCTAAGTTGGGACACAGGTCTGTGATTATGTCACTTACAGGGGACTTAGCATCGATCAATCATCAATATTCAACCCTTATTATACTTTTCAAATAGCATAGAGCATCGTAGCATTCATTCAGATCTAAAGGATTTCAGTACTTAACAACAGTAAAACAGATCAGATCTAGTAGACTATCCTAGGCATCTTCATACATGTCAGATCTACATTCACATACATCTAAGAAGCACAAAGCATAAATAGATCTATCTAAATATATCAAAGCACTTAGCAAATAGTCACATCAATGCATCAGAACAAGGCACAAAGCGGACAACACAGAATTTATGTGGTTCACCCCCACCCTGGGGCTATGTCTACCAACTCTTCTTCTCTATTATCATCGGCCAAGTGGCTACAAGAAGAGATCCACCAAACCCTACTGCGCATAGGACAAAATATCTACGTAGCTCGCTAGATCCTTCTTCCTTGCCTTACAACACAAATCCTTCTATGTCTCCACAAAGGGACTTGCACTAAGCTCTGCAAGCCTATAGAATGCATAACACCTCGATCACAAAGATCGCACTTGGCATGTAGCCTATATCACATAGATACAATAGTATACTAGATGCCTAGATGTCTATTTATACATTTACAAAAGTGGTCCTAAGCATGGGTGAACCCACAGGCCGACATCCCTTTCCCATTACATACTCCCAAAACCCAAAATGGGCCCAAAAGTGGGCCGAGATCCCATGATCTCTTCTTCATCTGGCGCTCCATCTTTGACAGGATGTCGAAGTCCCAAAAATGGTCAAATATGACCAAGTGTTCCCAAAATTTGGTCAAGGTCCAACAAACACAATGAGGTTAATTTGTCCATAATATACCTAATTTAAGTTTTAAATGTGTGAAGTACAACAATGCATATAGATTCTTAAGCAAAACAAAAATTAATCAATGGCTCATTCACATAGTACACAGAGATTTATAACGAAAACCCTCAACCGAGAAAACCTTTCTTATTTCATTATATCGAATTTCACCATTCACCATACAAAATATAAAAAAAAATTAGGTATTTTGTAGATACCAAAATCCTAATCTCTTAATACGGGATTAATTTAGAAAACCGTTAAAAATAGCAAAAACCGCCAAAAGAAAAAATTTGGGGCGTTGCCCTGAACACTGCGTGTAACCAGGGGGGGCATACCTACTTCCCCCCCCTGGGATCCCCCTAGGAAGTGCATGATGCACAAAACACACAGAGAACTACTACGAGGGATATTCAGATGCAGTTTTCGAATCGGACGCGCCCACACACACACATGCAAAGAATATAACACATACCCAACATTCTCCCACTTGTTGTTTTCTTTGCATCCAAGGGTCCACAAAATTATATATAGTCAACAATCTAGGGCATAAATGTCCATTATTACTCTACACTAGGAGAACTTTCCTGTTCTCGTAGACTTTGTCAATGAATCTGCAACATTCTTCAAAGTGTCAACCTTTTCCAGTAACTCCTTATTTTCCTCAACCATGTCTCTCACAAAGTGATACTGAACATCAATATGCTTTGTCTTTGAATTATAAGTTGGGTTCTTTGCTAGGAATATTGCACTCTAACTATCACAATCTAATATCACTGCTTGTTGTACCAACCCAATACTTGAACACAATCTCTGTAACCATACTGCTTCCTTGCTTGCATGAGTGGCTGCCATGTATTCAACTTCTGTAGTTGAGAGTGCCACTACAACCTGTCTTTTGCTCATCCAATTGATTGCTCCTCCAAATAGGTTAAACACATACCCAATTGCAGATCTTCTGCGATCTAGATCTCCAGCCCAATCTGCATCAACGAAGCCATGTATGTCCACCACTCCGTCCAATCCTAGTCTTCCTTGGTAGCACAATCCATAATTGGTAGTGGCACGCAAATACCTGAAGACCCTCTTTATTGTTGTCCAATGATTCTTCCCTGGTTTTGACATATACCTTCTCAAAACTCCCAGTGCATGTGCAATGTCCGGTCTAGTATAGACCATTGCATACATCAAACTGCCAACTGCATTGGCATACGAAACATGGGACATGTCCTCTTCTTCTTCCTGTGTCTTGGGAAACTGATCTATGGATAAATTTACACCTATAGGAATAGGAAACTTGATCAATTTACTTCCATGATTATTAAACCTCTTCAATATCATCTCAACATATTTTCTCTGATTCAACCAGAGTTTCCTGTTAGCATGATCTATTTTAATTTCCATTTCTAGAATGAAGTTAGCAACATCGAGATCCTTCATGTCAAATTTGGAGGATAGCTGTGGTTTCACCTCCTTGATAACATCCATGTTATTTCCTACCAACAACATGTCATCAACATACAACACTACATAAATGAAGTGATTACCAACCTGCTTGGAATATACACAGTGATCAACCCTGCTTCTCATAAATCCCAATCCAAGGATGTATGCATCAAACTTTTGGTACCACATCCTAGGTGATTGCTTCAGACCATATAGTGACTTCTTTAGCTTACAGACCAACTCTTTATTTCCCTTCACTACAAAGCCTTCTGGCTGCTTCATGTATATTTATTCTTCCATATCCCCATGTAGAAATCTTGTCTTCACATCCATCTATTCCACTTCAAGATCAAACGCAACAACAATAGATAAAAGAAATCTAATAG
Organism: Picea mariana; assembly: GCA_032191745.1. Taxonomy (NCBI): domain Eukaryota; kingdom Viridiplantae; phylum Streptophyta; class Pinopsida; order Pinales; family Pinaceae; genus Picea; species Picea mariana. The sequence continues at coordinate 177,967 of JASDQU010011454.1, read as the reverse complement.
AAGTTAACTTAGCAACAGGAGAAAAAATCTCACCAAATTCAATTTCCTCTACCTGGAAATAACCTTTTGCTACTAGCCGAGATTTGTATTTCTCCACTTTTCCTTCTACATTAAACTTCTTCTTAAACAACCATTTTCTACCAATATATTTTCTTCGAGCTGGAAACTCAACTATATCCCATGCCTCGTTCTTATCCAAGGCATCCATTTCTTCAACCATGGCCTTCTTCCATAGTTTACTATCCTCTGAATTCATTGTTTCCCTGACAGTTTTGGGATCATCATCAGTAATAGATAAAGCGAAATTGGAACAAAAATCAGGTGGACTATACCTTTCTGGTTGCCTTCTTTCTCTCACTGATCTCCTCAATACTAGGGTATGAGGTTCTTCTTCTTATTTTGTTGCTTCATCTTCTTCAAATGATTCAAATTTTGCATCATCCAACTCTAGCTCTATTTTCTTAGGTTCTTCTAGACTTGGTAGGAATTCCTTTTTGGAAACATCTTTTACCTCTCTGAAAACAACATCTCGACTATAAACAATATTCTTGGTTTCTGGGATCCAAAGATTTTAAGCTTTCACACCATCTTTATAAACAATAAAGATACACTTTCCAACCTTTTTATCCAACTTACTCCTATTTTCCTTTGGAACATGTACATAAGCATCACAACCAAACACTCTAAGATGTTGAAGAGAGGGTTTCTTTCCAATCCATACCTCGTGTGGATTTTTATCATCCAACGCTGATGAGGGTGATCGATTGACCAGGTAACATGTTGTACCCACTGCCTTTGCCCAAAATTCCTTTCCTAACTCGACATCACTGAGCATGCTCCTTACTTTTTCCATAAGTGTCATGTTCATCATTTCTTTAGATCCACTCTTCTGAGGAGTGTATGGAGTAGTCTTCTGCCTTGTTATACCACACTTCTTACATAATTCTTCGAATTCATTTCTACAGAATTCTCCACCATTATCTGTTATCAATACCTTTATTTTCTTCTCTGTATGATTTTCTACTAGAGCCTTAAACTCTTTAAATTTATCAAATACCTCAGATTTATTTCTAAGAAAATAAATCCACATGTTCCTTGAGAAATCATCTATGAATGAAACATAATACATAGAATTACCTAGTGATGGAACAAGCACAGGTCCAAACACATCACTGTGTATCAACTCTAAGATCCCCTTTTCTCTTGTAGCACCAGATGGGAATCTTACTCGATTTTGTTTACCATATTTGCAATGTTCACATAAATCAAAATCTAGAGTGCACTTAGCCATACCTTTACCATGTAGTGTTTGAAGGCCCTTTTCTCCAATATGCCCCAGTCTTTAATGCCACAGCATGGTCTTCTTTTCTAGGATAGTATTGATATTGTCTCCTTTATTTCTCTGCTCAAGGACAACAGATTTGTTACACCCATTAGTATAAGTTCTTCCCAACAACTTGTAAAAAGTTCCACACTGAACTCCCCTCATCAACACCATTTCTCCTTGTACCATATTGCAAGTGTTCTTTCCAAATACAGTATTCACTCCTGCATCATCCAACTTGCTTACAGATATTATGCTCCTGGCTAGTTTTGGAATGTGAAGAAACCTAGGGAGTGTTATAATCCTTCCATATTTTAGAAGCAACTTAACCCTTCCACGTCCCATGATTTTTGTTGTCGAGTCATCTCCTAGGAATACATCACCACCATCATATTTTTCATATTCAGAGAACCACTCCCTGTGAGGAGTCATGTGGTATGATGCACCTGATTCGATCAACCATACATCATGGTCTACATGTGTACCTATAGATTCTAGGTAAACATCACCTCCTTCTTCAGTGGAGGTTTTCACCTCTGTGGAAGAGGTACTATCAGATCCCTTTGGTTTTTCAACCTTCTTAGACTTGCAATCTTTCTTATAATTCCCTGTTTTACCACACATCCAACATTTCCTCAAAGATTTTCTTGGCAACTTAAATATACCTGTATATTTAGATCTCCCCCCCCTCCGAAGACTTACCAGGCTTCCTGTCTTGGGTACAACCTCTTACAAATAAAGCATCTGTGCTATGACCATCCATGCTTTTCCTCATCATCTCTTCAGATAACAAGGATGCAACTACATCCTCATACTTCAATGTAGATTGAGTGGTACTACCTATTGCTACAACCAGATTATCCCAAGAGTCTGGCAAAGAACATAACAAAGTAATACACTTATCTTCTTCTATAATCGTAATATTAATAGAGACAAGTTGACTTACCAGAGTATTAAAGGCATTTAGATGTTCTGTCACATAATCTCCATCTTCCATCCTAAGATGATACAACTTATTTCTAAGAAACAACTTGTTTACTAGGAACTTTGATTGATACAAATTCCCCAACTTATCCCATAGTTCCTTGGCTGTAGATTCTCCTGAGACATTCAAAAAAACCGAATATTCCAGGTAGAGTCGAATAGTACTCCTTTCTCTTCTGTCCAATTTATCTCAATCTTCCTTCAACATACTAGTAGGTGGTGTACTGGTAGTTTGTGTACTAGTAGGTTGTGTACCAGTATCTTATGTTCTAGTAGACGGTGTACCAATAGGTTGTGTACTAGGATCCACAATGATCCATTGTTCTTTGTCTACAAGAAGGTACTCCATCTTCAACTTCCATAGCTCAAAGTTTTTACCGTTTAACTTCTCTATCTCAATTCTAAAAGAGCTTTCCATTCCTCTTTCTGCACTCAAATCGCCACTGCAAAATCTCCCACTAAACCCATATTTATCACAGACCCAAGATAAACTTGATCTATCAATACCAAGCCAAACCCTCAACAACAAAGGCGTCCCTCTGAAGCCAAAAACGAGCTCCGATACCACATGTAAGTTTTAAACCTATGAAGTACAACAATGCATATATATTCTTAAGAAAAACATAAATTAATCAATGGTTCATTCACATAGTACACAGAGATTTATACCGGAAACCCTCAACCGGGAAAACCTTTCTTATTTCATTATATCGAATTTCACCATTCACCATTCAATATATACAATGTTTTTAGGTATTATGTAGATACCAAAACTCTAATCCCTTAATCTGGGATTAATTTAGAAAACCGCTAAAAATAGAAAAAACCACCCAAAAACAAATTTCGGGGTGTTGCCCCAAACACTGCGTGTAACCAGGGGGGGTAATACCTAGCCCCCCCTGGGACCCCCCTAGGAAGTGCCTGACGCACACAAAACAAAGGGCACTGCTACGAGGGATCATCAAACGCGGTTGTTGAATATGATGCGCCCACACACACACACACATGCAAAGAATATAACACATACCCAACACTTAAGTTGATTAACCTTAATTAAGGTATATAATTCAATTCCTCCCCGTCAGGAAACTCCATGCCACATTTTCACGTAATTTAACATATATATAAATATATGCATATTTATTTATTTACTGGGAAAATGATTAACTATATTCAACCACAATTTATCCTTTTATTAATTATATTATAATATGATTAATTTATATCAAAGGAGCACTTAGGATTATCAATACCCATTAATACCTAAGCCTCTAGACTTCGACGAAGATTCCACATCAAGATTTTATGAACCCTAATCTCCTGAACGTCGGAGTTCCGAAGAGAGTCCCACTCATATTGTGCCTTTATGCAACTATAAGAAATTTATATTACCATGCAATATAATAAATTGTGTTTTATGTTTATTATAACATTTATGCAACCATTGGAGTACAGGGGGGGTAGGTTCGGGCCTTCGACCCTTTTTACTTGTTCCTTCTATCATCCCCAAACATACAGAGTCTCGAATCCCCTAACTCTAGGAGCTCCGTAGTCCCAAACTCATGAGGGGTCCACACTCACACGCTATTATGCATTTAATACTAAATTAAAATGGAATGGAGTTGGTACTTTATCACATACAAATACCATAATAAACCCATTTAACATATACTATAATATGTTTTTTGGAAACTGCACCCAAGTTTATAAAGTCTCCAATATTTTATTAATATTTGACATGAGAGAGAGAGAGAGTTCTTCGGGTCAATATCCTTCGGGTCTCCCACACCAGGGGTGATTTTAAGAACCCCTTGGGCGAATCCCCATGATACATAGGAAAAACTGAAGGCTATTTTATCAATAATATAATATGTATATATAATTTTTTAGCAAAACTTTTAGTCAATTATATAATCTTGTAAAATCTTGGCGAATCTTTCACTGAATTATAAAATCTTGTAAAATCTTGGCAAATCTTTCATTGAATTATAAAACATTATAAATATGAATATGCAACAATATGAATATGCAATATGCAACAATTTTTGTAGACTTATGGTGTAATCTATCGCAGTGCATGGATCTATGACAATTCCTTTTGGACTAATGGGATGGGTGACTTGATGTCTCCTGAACTAGTCAACACAAGCATTCAAACGAGATCCACCCTTGCATGTTTTCTACACAAATGAATATTATTAAAATCTATTTCCTTCTCTTGTAATTCTGGAACTCTAGAGTCTGATGCATGAACAAGAAAATCCATGGAGAGCATGTATATGGATAATGGAACCACATTCACATGTAAAACTCATGACCCCTTCATGTTGAATGAGTCTATACAAATTGCAGTAGTCATTATATGACAACCAAGTTTCAAAACCGCAGATAAATGTTTATCCTTCCTTGGGATGATATCTACCAAATCTACTTATTACAAATTTTGGAGAATCCCCAAAATACCTAGAGGGATCTTCAGTGCTAATGGAATTAATCACATGATGTAAAATAATGTGAATGCATTCACTCCTTTTAACTAAGTTAATTAAACAGTTAATACAATAATTAACCGTACACTAAGGACAACCATAGACTGTTCTCATCATCTTGCAGGTGACCATCTTCAATCCTTCTCTGGTAAGTAGATCAGCCAGACAGTTATCTTTGGCAGGTTTGTATTCTATGGAGAAATCAAACCCATGCAACCATGTGCTCCAATGCATGACACATTGTTGCCTTGTTCCAACAACCTTTTATTCTGCAAAATACTCTACATATGCTTAAGATTAGTATGAACTATGAAATGGACAGGTTTAAGAAGTAGCATGAACAATTTGATGTCATTATTGACTGCTAGGATTTCTTTATATGATGACAGATATTTTAATTCAAGTTCTTTGAAACAACTGAAAGAGCACATGCAAGATTCTTCTCTATAAACATGTTTTTGTAGGACAACTGCCCAAATGACATTTGAGGCATCTGTCTCAAGAATGAATGGCAGGTCCAACTTAGGAAGAGAAAGAGCCATGAGGTTCTATATTTTTTGTTGAATAGTCTGGATGGATTTAGTCGTTTCGTAGGTCCATGGTTCTATTTTGTACTTTAATCTAATATGAAGATAGTGTACGTATGCAGCGTGATTTTTATATAAGAATATAATGTAGTTTAAAGTGTAAATGACCTAAGAACCTATGGAGTTGATTTTTGTCCAGGATTCTATCTGGAAACTCTGCCAATGCCTGAAGGACATGAGTTTGGAGTTCTACTTTGCCTTCATAGATAACAAGGCCAAGAAATTCAATCTTGGTTTTCCCTATCTCCATTTTCTTCTCGAATAATTCAAGGCCGTGTCTAAAAACAACAGAGAGGAACTCCTCTAGATGTTTTTTATGCTAGTTAGTATCATAAGAACATACTAATATGTCAGCTATGTATGTTATTACAAAATCTAAAGGACTGAAAACATCCTCCATATTCTGAAATTCTGATGGAGAATTCCTCAAACTAAAAGGTAGAATAAGCCACTTGTATTGGCCATGAAGAACCACAAACCTTGTTTTATACCTATCTGTAGGTACTATTCCAATCTGCCAGAAACCACTCTTTAGATCAAACTTGTTGAATATATGACAATTGACTATTTTGGTAAAGAGTGTTTCTTTTGAGGGTAGTGTTTACCTGATAGGCATTTATGCTGCATTCAGGGGCTTATAGTTGATCACCATCCTTGGTTTTCCACGTTTTTGTTCCGAGTCCTTGTCAACATAAACATTGAGCAAGCCCATGGACTTCTGATACGCTCAATGATTTTTCTCTGTGGGAGTTCTGCAATCTCTTGCTTGTAATAGTCCATCTTAGTGGGAGACATTTGGTTTGCAGAAGCCTTTTGAGGAGTTCCTGAATAATTTTCTCTATATGGTATATCCACAAAGTATTGTTCTCTACTCCAGAAAGCATTTGGAAGCTCTGCAGTACATTGCATAATTATTTTGTCAATAACTGCTTATAAAACAGACTGGCCATTAAGATTTGCATGCTTACATATCTTCTTAATCTTCATCAACTGTTCAACTGATTGAGGGATCATTTCTAGAGATGGATCCTACTGATCTGGATTAACCCTCATCATATTCAAATTTCACAGGAATTTGAATAGATTCATTCCCTACATGCAATGTAACATTGTCTTGAGCTATAATAAAAGGTAACCAATGATTCACAAATTCATGCCCTAACAGAATATCACACCCCAAAATAATATGTAAGTAGTGTACAGTGAATTTCTCTGCCATTAAGAATGATAGGAAGTCTCTCATCTCGATGTTTGATATATTATCAGCTCATGATTTATAGCCCCGAATCCAGTTTCATGTTGTTCCCAGAAATATCGAGGGATAACATTATACCTAGCAGATGAGATCATTGATCCTGTGTCTATTTGTGCATCTAGCTAATATAGCTTGTATCAAAAAAACTTTGAAGTGATAGTAATGACAAGACTATCTTTTAATCCAAGCATTCTTATTCATTAACAATGTCTTTCAACAGAGTCATTACTTATTTGTTCTCGAGGGAAAATCTCAAGAGCTTCATCTAGAACATGTGCCAAAGAAATGGCTTCTCTTTGTTGCTCTTTCCTTTCTAGTCATTCTTCTTCTGAATCAGATATTGTAGGAGATTTTTCTTGGTCCTCTAGTAATTTTCTTATTTCCTCTTGGTCCTGAGAAATACCCTATTTTAATTCAGCCATAAGCATCAACTTTTGTTGCATAGTTTCCTACAACTGAAATATATTTGTTGCCCTTTGTCTCCTATGCATCCTTGCTTGAATAGTGTTGGGATGGTATTGCTGGTAATGAGTATATAGTGTATCCATTGGCTACGGAAAACATGAATGAGGACCTTGATTGAATAGTGTTGGGATGGTATTGCTGGTAATGAGTATATAGTGTATCCATTGGCTACGGAAAACATGAATGAGGATTCTTCTTTCTATGTGTGGGAACCTTGGGGGCTTTGGAAACGGGTTTTGACAAAGTGCCTACATCAATCACCATGTTCCACAAGCACAGATTGGCTCTAATATTCTGACTATATGGAGAAAAGGATTGCTCCAAGTTATTAGAAGCATGGATGCCCCTAGCATACACTATGGCGATCTTCGGGAGTAGCTTCAACTAGGGAGAAATTATCTCCAAGCAATTGAGAATAAGTGTACAACATGCTCAGACGACGAAAGAAGCAGAAGCACCTGCTTTCCACATGGCCTCATATCTACTAGATGTAATCTGTGTGAGGAATGTATTTCTCTGGATGAATTTGAGTTGGCACATTGTAGAACCACTTGTTCATGTCTACTTCATCATATTATGGGAGAATGGGTACAAAAAATATTATGCCCTTATTTGCGATGAATTCATCACCCGAGTTTATTTCAATTTATTTAAAAAGGAATTCCCAAGGTTGTCTATGGCAGCCAAGAAAATGATATTGAAGGTAGGCCACTGGTATATAGATGAAAAAACAACATATATCAGGGTGTTCGAGGCCACCATAGCACCACATTTACTCCTTGCTCATTGTTATCCCCGATATCTAGGAATAACTAGGAGATCATGTCTCGAGGCCCACAGGTCCTAGACATGAAGTACCGAGAGCAGGATTGACTTGAGCATGGCCCTGGAGGGCCCATCCTTCTCCTTCTTCGCCAGACTGGTCCTGCTAGTAGCAGCAGCATCCATCACCACCGGCTTGGACTTGCATCGGAGAGGATTCTTGCTCCACGAGGTAATTGGTCCAAGGTATCATGGTATGTTACATGTTTGATCATTACAACCCTCTTATATATGCATTAGGTTCCTTTTGTTTCTGATGACTTCTTGGATCTTACACTAATCCACTTGACCATTGTTGGGGTGATTGATGGGGTGACTTAGCAAGTTGATATTCATGGGTTTTGGTTAGCCACCAAGGGGGATTTGCAGAGCCATCATCCACTCCCACCATTTTATCATTTTACATCTTATCTCCCGCACATCCATCCCATTCCTCTAGTCCTGCCATTAGGATGACCTTTGGGGTTACACTTTGTCTTGTGGGAAGAAGGGGCAAAAGGCCCAGGGGGTAAAAGCAGCTGGTAAAAGATAAAAGCCATAAAAAATGAAACCTAGAGATGCTTCGCCCAGGGGATCCCCAAGAAGGCAATAAAAGTCCTCTCGATAAGAAACTAAAGGGAACCTAAGAAAAATAATAAAAAACAAGACCTAACCAAGAGGATGGGAGGTCTCATCATGAGTCAGCCCATTATGTTCATAGGTATCTAGCAGTATGACATTGCCATTATCTGGTCACCACGCCAGGGCAGTGACCTTTGGTTGCATGGCCAAGGGAAAGGGGGTCTCATCATGAGCCAGCCTTATCATCTCTACGAAGATACCAGTGGGTAACATTGTTAGCTCTGGTCACCACGCCAAGGTAGTGTCCTCTGGTCATACCTTGAAATAAAAAGGAAAGAAAAGTAATAAAAGAAAAATAAAGGCAATAAAGGGCTTGGAAAAAATGCATCCATGACAGGTACAACTTGCCTCCTACAAAGGCACCCACAGACAACACCTGCCCTTGGTCTTACTGTGACTGGACATCCCTAGACCATATCACCTCATAAAAAATGGCTTGAATGATCCTCTAAAGAAACTTTCCTTCTCTTGTGGGTATTAGCCCAATAGGTTATTCTGTCGGTTTCTTCATCTTTATATGGTAGATATTGTAATGTATTTGATCTCTTAGATGATATGTTAGGGATTTCATGCATATATTTGATAAATTTAATGATGAAATGTGATTAACATTGCCATGATCCCAAGGACTGATGAGCCCATGGAGGGCATAGTCTTTAATGTGCAGGACCATACCCGGTGGATAGGTACCAATGGACTGGTACACATGGGGATATGATTAGTTCGGACCTCCATGGGGCTGAAGAGCCCATCAGATGGTTGTTGGGATGGCAGAGGTAGGACAACATGGTGATCAACATTTTCACAAAGAAGACAGAAGGACGTTCCACCAGGACACCATGGCAGAGCCCGACCTAGGGGGGATCACCCACTGCAGATGGGATGATTGCTTTTGATGGACAGGACGTCACCTGAGGCAGCTAGATGTTTTTCTAGAGCATGTGGCAGTGTGTTGGGGTCATCTGGCACATGTGGAAGCTTGGAGAAGCCCTAAAAGGGCCAACGTTTTTCTTCTTGGATGCTGATCTCGCCCAAAAAGGGCCAACGTCTCCCTTTTGAGCTCATATTGTGACATTTTTAGCATTTAATGTGATAAACAGTGTAAAATTGTTAGTCAGCCTTGTCGGCTATTTTACATGACCTATTTTGTAATTAAAGGTCATGAGGATGATATAAATAGAGGACATTGCCTCTCATTTAGAACACAACAGACTCTCTTGTGAGAGAATCATTTTTAGTCTTTTGTCTTGGTATTTTGCTCTTGGAAGTGAGGCGCTAGCATTGTGGAGGATCATTCTTGGCATTTTTATGGTGTTTTTTATCATTGGAAGGTTTACAACTAGGGTTTGATAAGCTCTTCATTGATTTGTAAGTGTATTTCTCATGCAAAACTTCTTAAATGAATGGTTGTAGGTTAAATCTCTTTCTTTTATGGTTACATTGTTATTATTTTGCTTAATCATTGAAACCCTAGGTAGCAAGCACACAAGTAGGTCCTTGCTACATGTCCCCATGATAGAAAACTTGTTTTAGCCATTGATTAAGGAGGATATATCCTAGTCGTTGCTACACTAGTTCCCCTTTTTCTGAGTTAGCTTTTGAACATAAGTTGAAGAAAGAAGACATCCTAGGCCTAATTGACTTTACACCTAGGGTTTGACTCTTAGGGTTTGAAAGGCCTTGTCCCTACAACACTTTTCATCCCTAGATTTATGTTTTGAAGCTAGCCGTTTTTTCCAAGGATTTTTAAGGAAAGAGAGAGGAGCATGAGGCCTTGCTTAAGCAACACCGCAATGAGCCTCCTCCCCTTAGGGTTTTGACTTCATGGCCCTGCCATTGCAGCACCATAAAGCCTAACTCTCTCGTCCTTAGATTTATATTCTCCCAAGACCTAGCCTTTACTTCTTGACTCCATAATACCCTAAGGCACTAGTCTAATTCTGCAACGTTGAGTTTATTGTGCCAAAACAACACTTTCAAACCTCTCAAATTTAAAACCCTAACTAACCCTAACGTCTCACTAACCCTAATTTGATGATGACATCATGCCTCTTTTGAGCTCTTGGTTGATGTAAAACGTTGTGGCTTAGTCATCTAAGTGATAGACATTGAAGTGTTGATAATTTCCATTAGCCTATTTGCAAAACGTCCATTTCTTTGTCTACCAAACCAACCCTAGAAGAAAGCTGATGTCACCTTTAGTTAGCATAGTGACGCAACAAGTGTGTCATATGTGAGCATTTGATGATATTTTATGCCAATCCTAAGATTGATTATATACATTGAATGTTATATCATTTCCAGTGATTATTGAGAAGTAATATTATAAGCCATAGTCATTTTTTGCAATCATTGACTTCGTCAATAATTACTGTTATTTATGCTCATGTATATTAAATGTTGATAGTCATTGAATTATGAAGTGCTAACCACATTCGCATGTATTAGTTTTATTATCGTCTTGTCTCACAAACAGGTGCTCCTTTGTGGTATTTCTTCATTTTGACTATCCTCTTGGCGGTAATCTATGAAAGGAAAAACCTACCTTTATCCTTCAATAGCCTGTGCCTTTCAAAACCCCAGATTACTAGGGACATCTCCCTTGGGATTAGCCACCTTGAATAGAAAGAGCCCCCCATCGAGGTGACAGTGGGTGGGGAAGCTCCTGTTTCGCCAGTTTGATCCTTACCTAGACTACAAACCTACACTACAAACTGAGCGATAACACTCACGTCCCAAACTGTCTCATTGTAGGATGAATTTGTTATCAGACTATCTTGCATGGATATAACACCAGTCTAGTCAATGACAAGAAACGATAATTTATACCCTACATATTCCATGTGGGGTTTATATACTGAAGTACACTACTCAAGACAAACCATAAGGATTGAGTCATATTGAATTTAGGTTCTCGAAAGGCCGGTTTCACAAGAACGACCCTAAAGGCCTAGTCCTCCAACATGCTTCACAAGTATCATCATGTTAGCCATACACGCATCACACTTTGAGGATGATATTTTTACATAATGTGCTTAGGAATGGGAGGAGGTATTACAGAGGAAATCCAACCCGAACATGACCAGGTTCAAAGCTATGAGCATGGATAAGCAGGTTGAGACAATAGAGCAATTGGATCAAGAGGATCTTAGGGTTAGAGAAGAAATCAAAGTAGTAGAGACCACAGAGGCACAAAGGAGAGGGTTTTTGTTAATATAAGGAGCCCATAGATTCATTGACTAGTTAGAGAATGATCCTCAACTCATAGAAATGATGAGGATCCACTCGGATGACCCAATCAAAATTAGAGAAGATCCAGGGGGATTAGAATCAATACAACTTGAGGAAATCATCGGTCTAGAAAAACCTAGAGTTCAATCACCACAGATTAGATCACTGGTGAACATTCCAACCCAACCTAAGGTTTCAAGAATGCCAGGTGAAAAAGGTGTACCAAACCCCCCGTTTGATCTAATAAGTATCTATGATGATGAAGAGAGTTCAGAGGTCTCCTTGGTAAATCCGATACTGATTACAGAGGAGAAGGAACCTGAGAAAACATCTACCACAAATCATGATGCTTCAGTTCAAAACATTCCACAGAGTGACCATGAGGTCGAAAGTATCTTAGACACTAATTTTCTCGACCTGTCAGAGACCCCAAAATATAGCTCGAGGGATGAACTAGGATTTGGTGGTCAAAAAGAGGAATTTTAACAAGAAGAGATCGACACCTCAAAAACCAATTACCAAGTAAGTATTGAACCTATCACTGGTTCTTCAATTTTGGTTGATGCCTCACTAGCCAATGAAAAACAAATGGAGGTCGATCCATCAGAGCATATGAAAGAATCCCAGGAACCAATCCTAGAATAGATACACACAACAGGGAGCCTAGGCAATGCTCTAACCTGGGGAGAACAACAAATCATTGATCTTATTGATGAGGTCATCGATATATAGGCAATAACTTATGACAGGAAGATGAAATCTATCATGAAGAGGACCACCAAGAAGAGAAGACTCACGTTGGATAGCTCAATTCTCATCACCATGAAGGAGAAGTTTCTTAGTACAGAACATGCAAAGACGTCTGAGCTCATTGGCGTGGGGATGGATATCATGGATGCCATGTTGGATTGAGCAAGGAGAGATGAAAGAGAACTGGCCGTTGCACTAAAGGAGTTGGAGCATCTGCGCCATTTGGAAAAATACTATCAAAATTGAATGCAGGCCACGATGTTTCTAAGGAGTGAGTTCTAAGATTCTTATGCAAATCTTACAGATGAACGACATATTTTCATTATAGGTATAGCTAATTTCCAAGAAGATAACCTTATGGCACTAACAACCTACAAGGATGTGGAAAGGTGTTATGAAAAATCATACCAAGAAGTATACAAAATTGATTACATCAATGCAGTGCAAAAGGGTCGAGACGCAAAAGAGCACGATATTTGAGTGTTGAGGGATAACAACATCTCTCGGATCAGGAAATCATTCAAATATTGGGTAAGGATGGACCAGGAACCTCGGTGGGAGATATAGAAGAAGTGGGTTGAGTGAGAAAAAGGCAGGGAAAAAATTAATTAGGAGATGAAAGGCATTGACCTCCCAGAATTCGGCTCACCCGAAGACTTTGTCGACCTGCATGAATAGTCAAGCGACATGTAGAACAAGACACAACATGGGAATTACAGATTGCACAGGTGGCAAGCATGGCGCTAGGTCAAATACAACAATTTATGGAGCATTTGAACAAGGCTCGTGCAGTTCTACAACAGTTGAGTTCCAAAATAGTCAAATACAGAGAACGGGCAGTCGAAGTGAAATAACTTCTTTCAGCCCCGATGGACCAACATAGGTTCCCATATGCCAATACATGCAAGGATCTCTTCGTCAAGTGGTCAGAATATGAGAAGAGACATCCACTCCAGTAGAACCATGAGATGATTCTTAGAGAACAAAGAGATCAAGCACCACGTGGCAATATTTTGTTTTACTTAACTTAAACTTGTAATAGTTATTTTTAGTTAGTGATTCTTTATAAATAAAGGGATTGACCTTTTATCAAGAGGCGATGGTTTTGGGGAAAGACCCTTTTTTTTGGAATTGTAAAGAACTATTTCTCAACAACCTTAATTGAGAAGTCATGTTTAGGACCAGAGACAAAATTATGTTTTCCATCAAAGGCGTTATGTGATTGGATTGAGGAGGAATTACTTCCAACTTTATTTCCGTAATTGATGTTGTAACAAGAGTTTTTGAATCTATTGATAAGTTATCCATTTCAAAAATTTTGTAGTTCTTGTTCTTAATGATGGAAAGAAAATCATTGTGTTAATGTGTGATTAATGTTAGAGCTAAGGAAACTATTTTTCTTTCCATCATCTCAGTCAATGATGAAATACCAACAAGTTAACGTATTAGTACTAGGCTTGTAATAGGTGTGAATATATTTGTATGCATGCTTGAGCACGAGGTTTATCCCAATCTCAACCTTCTTTAGTAGTTAAGAATCCCTTCTACCAATTGGTTTATACTAGCACATATCATTTTATCAGACTCATCTAATAAAAGAAAATACAAAAAGAGAACATTTAAACCAAAGGAAGAACTTTCATAAGAAGATATCTTGTCAATCACCACGTAAATCCCATCGATAAATTAGCTATATAGAAATATCTGGAGAACCATTCCACCTTAAAATGTTGTAGAGTCTAATTGGGCCTCTAAGGCGGGTTTGGTTCCTACTGTGGAGTCAAAGGGATCTCAGACCCCTCAATAGGTCCATAAAATTTTGTATCTAATTTCGGATTCTTCTTTTGCTTGAGTGTGGATTTCTTATAAGGTTGTAGTCTAAAAAATAACCAATCACCCTCCTCAAATTATCTTTCACTTCGATGTTGATATGCTTCTTGTTTCATCTTGTTTTGCGCCATTTGAAGGTTTTCCTTAAGAATTGCCAAAGTTTCTTTAGTATTCTCCATATGTGACTCTATTTCCTATACTTTGGACTTTCATGCAAAAAGTATGATATACTAGGAGTTGGTTATCCATAAAGGATCCCACCATTCTTCCATAGGAAGCCACTTCATCCATTGATATTGTTTGTCTGAATAATAACATAGTAGATAACTCTCTAAACATTTGTTAACTATTTATGTTTGACCATATGTTTGTGGATGATATGTTGAATTCATAACTAGTGTTATTCCACTCATCTTCCATAATTATTTTCAAAAATTTCTTGTGAATTTTAGATCTCTGTCACTTATTATTACTTTAAGAATACCATGAAGTCTATGAATTTCCTTCATGGACACTTCTTCCACTTGTCTTGTTGTATATGTACTTTGAATTCCACAAAAATATGCATATTTTATGAGTCTATAAATGACCAAAAAAATGGCATCCTTACCTTCATATTTTGGTAACCTTGTAATGAAGTCCATTCATATCTCTTCCCATATTTTATTAGGTATGTGTTGTGGCTAAAGTAACCCTAAATATTTTTCTATATGTACTTTATTTCTTCAAAAAAACTGGCATTCTCTTACAAAGTTTTGAATATCTTTATTCATTCCTTCCCAAAATAAATTTGTTTCGATCCTTTGATATGTTTTAAGGAACCCTGCATGTCCTGCCCTTGTCGAGTCACGAGACTCCCTTAATATTTGTTGCTTCAACTTTGATTGAGGGCATAAAAATTATCCTACCCTTGTACCAAAGTATATCTCTCTTCCACTCCCAATGTTCCATAGAGTTCATCACTCCCTTTATACATCATATTTTTTTTTAGTGTTGTTCTCATTTTTCCATTCATGGTGAGATTCTTCCAACCACATAGGAATATAAAATGTAATAGAATATAAGTTTGAGGCTTCTTATATTCTAGAAAGAGCATCTACCACTACATTGTCCTTCCCCTTTTTGTAGATTGCTTCAAAATCAAACCACTCGCCTTTTTGTACCCTTTTTTGTTTCTCTTCTGACGACAATATTTTCTCCAAAAATTACTTTAGGCTATCATGGTCTATCTTGACTTTAAATTGCTTCCCAATGAGATATTGTCACCATTTTTTTATTTCATGTACAATTTATTCCATTTATTTTTCATATGTAGATTTCGCTAAATTTTTCCTTGAGTTGTTTTCTTTCGAAATCAAACAGTATCCCTTCTTGTGTCAGTGTTGCTCCCATTCCTAGTCCCGATGCATCACATTCTACTATGAATGTTTTACCAACATTAGATGTTTCCAATACTGGTGTATAAGGCATGACATCATTTAAGAGAGAGAATTCCAAAGTAGCCTTTTCATTCCATACAAATGAATTTGTCTTCAAGAGATATGTGAGTGGGCCTACAATGCGTGCATAATTATTAACAAAATTTTGATAATATCCTGTAAGACCCAAAAATACTCTAAGACTCTTAATTCTCTGTGTAAGCCATTTTGTAATAGCTTGGTTCTTTTGAGGGTCCACCTTAACCTCTTCCCTTGAAACAATATGACCCAAATATTCTACTTCTTGTTTCCCAAAATAACATTTGGATCTTTTTACATACAATTGATTTTTCTCAAGAATTTGCAAGTCTTTATCCAAATGTTTAATGTGGTCTTCTCATGATTTTATATAGACAAGTATATCATCAAAGAAAACCAACACAAACATTATAATATGGGGTTGAAAAATTTTGTTCATAAGAATTTTAAAATTCAATGGAGCATTAGTCAACCCAAAAGGCATGACCAAGAACTCATAGTGCCCATCATGAGTTCTAAAAGTTGTTTTGGGAATGTCATATTTTCTTAATTTGATCTAGTCGTATCCTGATTTAAGATCTAGATTTGTAAAATAAGCCACTCCATGAAACTCATCTAATAGCTCATCAATATTTGGAATAAGAAATTTATCCTTTTATGGTGATTAATTTGTTTAGATATATATAATTAGGACACTTCCTCCAAGAATTATGATTTCTTCTCACCATCACTACTAGAGCTCAAAATGAACTCTTTCTTGGTTGAATAATACTCGAATTCAGCGTGTCTTGTGTTATTTTCTCAATCTCCCCTTTTTGTTGATGAGGATATCTATAAGGACTTTTATTAGGAGGAGTACTTCATAATATTAGTTCAATTCGATGTTCATTATATCTATATGGAGGTATACCTTTAGGAATTTCTTGGAAGACCCTATAGTGCTTTTTCAATGTGCATCTTAATTCCTCTGGAATATTTTCATCTTCCTACTTAACTTCCATAGAATAAAGTTTAACCATAACTCCCTTGCTACCCTTTTTTAAGAGATATTCCATTCTATGATAGTTGATAGCTTGAGAAGGTCCAGATTTTAACCCTTTGAGTTCATATTGAATTCCTTCCAATTCAAATCTCATGAATAATTCATTATAATTTGTAGAAATTGTACCTAATGTTCTCAACCATTGAATCCCTAGAACAACATCTACACCTCCAATGGGAATGAAATACATTGGGATTTCCAGGTTATATTCTCCCATACTTAGTTTAATGTTGTGGCATTTCCCACACAATCAATACTCCCCCCATTAGTAACCAAAACTTGGAAATTTGTCATAGGATATACAAAATAATTGAGGCGCTATACTAATCTTTTATCAATGAAGTTATGGGTACTACCCGATTCAATGAGCACAATGGATTTTTTATTCTTAATGTAACCTACAATATTTAGGGTTTGAGGTGTTGAAAACCATGCCAATGAATAAAAAAAAAAAAAATCACATGTCTGAATCAATGTTGTGCACAATTTCAACCTCTATTTCCTACTCTTTTAAGTTGACAAGTGCTTCCTCATTTCTTTGTGTAGATGCCTCCAATTCCTCTTCATTATTATTTTCCAAGGTGAAAATAACTCATCATGGTTTGAGATTTATGGCCCTACAAAGATGAAGGACCCCCATGAATCCCCAAGAGGTCAAAGAAGTCAAAATGATTGAAAAGAAGAAATTATTATTTAAATGGTAAAATGAGGTGACAAAGTCAAGGAGGAATATTTAATGACAAAGAAATGGAGAGCTTTCTATTTATGGAAAGTGGTTAACCCTAAAATGAGGAAAATAGGTTAAGTGACCTAGAAATGGGTTAAGTAACCTAGAAGTGGGTTAAGTCACCTAGAAATGGGTTAAGTCACCTAGAAGATTCTTTTAAAGAAGCTACTTGGAGAGTTTAAATAAGAGGCAAGGGTCTTTTGTGTAAGGGTATCTTTTGCGAGATCTCTTGTGCATCTCTTGAGCATGTATTGAAGATCTATTTTGAGAGAGAGGAGATCTGGAGAATCTCATGGGCGCATCAAAGTTCCGGCAAGTCTGATATCATGACAGAAAAAGTCTCAGAAGTTCAGAAACCCTAGTTTCTAAGGTATACGCGAGTTGCAATGAGCCAAGGCGCATACATACGTGGGTTGAATGAGGACATGGCGCGTACAATGGATGAAGTCATGAATACTTGTGGTTGAGCTGATGATAGGCTCTTGAAGACTAAAGAAGGTTCCATATCTACATTCTATGGGCTCAGATATGCCATAGAAACCATGGTATGGTTACATTGATGTCTCGACGAATACTCTTGCTTATTGTGTAGTGAATGCTTAAGGCATTCTTGGTATGGTTGTTGTGATGTGGTTTGTATTGGTTGATAGAGTGAGCAACACTCTTATGATTGTATTGGTTTGTATACTGGTTGTTTATACATGATGAGTAGTACTCATATTGTAGGTTGAGGAGCATGAGTTTGTTGTGGAAGAACATAGATGTGTTGATATTGGTTATGGTTCAAATAGTACAGTGACAAGATCAGAAGTGGATGTGATAGAAGAGAAAGAGTCTTAAGGGACAAAAAGTTGAAGTTTCAAAAACCCTAGTTTCTGAAAGCATATGTAGGCTACAGTGAGCCAGAGCACGTACATACGCAGGCTGCACTACTGGCAGGGCGCATACATACATGTGCTGAACTACCGACAGTTCGCGTACCTATTAAAAAATTGACATTTGTTGAGGATTGTTACCTCATCTCAGTTGGTACTAAGTGTGTAAGTTGAGTCTTGCATTATAGATTTGGTGCTCTTGTAGAGTTGTACTCTATTCAGTTGTTGTTGAAAACCCTAAGGATTGTAATCCGTAATAAAAGGAAAATTGTACATACATATTGTGGTCCTTGTGATGATGACTTGTTGATGATATATGGTGTTATATGTGTTGCCATGTTTTATAGGCAGTGTATGCTTGTCATTGATGGAAAGAACATCAGCAACGATGGCATGTCTACAGGAAAGAACAACAACAACGATGGCAAGTGTACAGGCAAGTACAACAACGATGATGGCTAGAGTACAGGTATAATGTGCCAAGCGGGCATCAGATCAAG
Source organism: Picea mariana (assembly GCA_032191745.1). Taxonomy (NCBI): domain Eukaryota; kingdom Viridiplantae; phylum Streptophyta; class Pinopsida; order Pinales; family Pinaceae; genus Picea; species Picea mariana. The sequence continues at coordinate 159,008 of JASDQU010011454.1, read as the reverse complement.
ATCGTGAAAACCAGAAGAGATAGTGCAGAGGTGCACACAGTGCAAGAGTGTGCTTGTTCAGTTGATGGCAAACAGGCAGGCAAGGAAGATCAACAATGATGATCCAATGGAAAGATCGAAGTGTTGATCCGACTCCATCTCGGAGTTTCAGATACCAGGATTTTGGATACTAGGAGATGGAGATGTCAATAACTCTCACTACAAGAGTCCCAAAGTCGCGAAATGCGAAATCGCGAAATAATCTTAGCCGTCAGATCAAGATTTGATATGGACCATTGATCCGACTCCATTTCGGAGGTTCAGATACCGGACTTGGAGGTATCAAGAACACTCACAACTAGACTGCCAAAATCACGATATGCGAAATCACAAAGAGATCTGAATCGTCGAATCATCTAGAGTGTGGAGCATTGATCTGATTCCATTTCAGAGCTTTGGATACTAGGAGTTGGAAGAGTCAAGTGACGAGATTCTTCATCAAAAGAGTCCTAAAGCGACGAAATGCGAAACGCCGAAATCTCGAATCAGGCACAAGGAAGGCCAATGAAGTGTCAAATTCACGATAAGAACTGGATCGTTGGGTCCATAAGAAATGTGACGACATATCATCATTTCGCTGACTAGAAAGTCAAAGGAACAGGGTTCCCTAACCTCTCGAACTCGTGATATGGGAAATCACGAAATGCCGAAATGCAAAATTGCAACATGGAGGATATATCGGAGATCGCGACTTGGAGAGTCGATATGCCTCGCAACAGGAATTCGCGACATGCGAAATCATGAAAGGACGAAATGAAAAATGCCAAAATGATCGAAGCTAGTCTAGCTAAGCTCCTTTTTTGGAGTTTTGGAGATCGCGACTTGGAGAGTCAAGATGCCTCGCAACAGGATTGCCGAAATGTCAAAATGTGAAACACGTTTTGGCTCAGCCTATGGTCACAACGATTGATCACATTGATGGAAGATGGAGGAAGTAGCTAGACCAACTAAGCTCAATTTTGAAGTTTCATGGATCGGTACGCAAAGCATAAAGAAATCCTTACCACAGGAACGTCGAAGTGCCAAAATGCGAAATCGCAAAAGCGCTCTATAGATAAGAACTCGGTCACCACTGGTGGTCACATTGTCAAGAGATGGAGAGATGATTTATAGAATCCAAGCTCCATTTCATAGATTCATGGATCGGTACATGGAGTGCAACGAAATCTTCACCACGGTGATCCCGAAATGCTGAAGTGTGAAATGGTGAAATAAATGCAAGAGCCTATGAAGTCAATCCAACGATGCAGATGATTTTGAATATAATCAGAGGGCTACTGTTGCACTTCACAGTGTAACTGCTAGAAATGATTAATGGTCTCTGTCAGAGGACTCGAAGAGGCCTCAATGTGATCTCCAGAGAAGATGAAGAGTCTCAAGGCATCTTCCAGTGGAATGCAGACTATTCATACAGGCGATTGACAGATGGAAGAGCATTGAAGCTTGTAGCTGAAACATAAAGGATAAGCTTGACTCTGTCAGAGAAGATGAAGAGTCTTAACTGCTAGAAAGTATGAGGAATCTCAGCATATCACCCAGTGATGATGGATTCCTGGGTGGAACTGCCAGAGAAACTGAAGAATTGTGATGATGATCAAGTAGAGGACTCGATATGGGCAGGAGAGGCAAGAGAGAGAGGTGAAGTTGATATCAAGGGGAGGAAGCAGTGGAAGGCAGAGGGGGAGTAAACACCCCGGTGTGGAGAACATTGGCATTGTGAGAGGATGCAAAGTATGGCGTATATTGCATGCAGAAGCAGGACAGAGACTATAAGAATGATAAACAAAGAAGATATGGAGGGGTTGTTATTGAGGGGGATGGATATGTGAAGAAGGAGGTAGAGTGCAGCAACAAAACTGCATAGAAGAGGTGAGGTGCATTGAATGGATGTGGTACACAAAGAAGAAATGATAGAAGAACATAAAGCGTAAGAGGAGTGTGCAGAAGACACTGATGCAGACAGAGAAGCACAGTGTAGCAGAACAGTGATGAGACTAGTAAGCCTTTGAAGAAATTTATATCGCTGTAATAAGTTTTAAGAGAAAAAGATTTATAAACCAGGGTGGTAGGGAGGTGCTAGGGAGGACTTTTGTCCTCAGAGATTTAAGTGGGTTCTTGAATACAGGGAGTTGTATCTTCCATCTGGTTGCAACCAGAGAAACTGGGGTGGCAGGGTGGTGCAAGGGAGAACTGTTGTTCTCTATTTTACAGGTTGGTGCTTGTATGTTTGTAAGTTGGTGCTTCCATCTAGTTGGTGCTGGAACACTTGGGGAGTTGGTGCTTCCTTCTAGTTGGTTCTAGAGAAACCAGGGAGTTGGTGCTTCCTTCTAGTTGGTGCTACTAGCAAGTAGCAGCTTGCAAAACAGAGGTTGCAACCTCATTATGAGTTGGTGCTCATATGTATGATAAGTAAAGAATGTAAATATTACTTATCATATAAAGAAGAAGAGGTTTTTACCCTTTATGGGTTTCCTCGGGAAATATTTGTCTCTGTGTATCTCATATGTGTGACTGATGTTGAATGTGTTATTGCTTATTTCCCTACATTATTTTGATTATCATTGAGTGCTTTGTAAAGAGTTTAAAATAAGCATAATTGTTTAAGCACGGTA